>CAUYLG010023510.1:0-188529 GCA_963573385.1 Cacajao melanocephalus | reverse complement strand
CACTTATTTCTTTATTGTGACTAACAGCTACTTTAAGATTATTAGCAAAAGCTTTAAAGTAAATTAACCTTTGAAGAAACTGTTATTTATTTGTAATGAGCTAGGAGGAAAGCTTTGAAGAGGATCCTTTTATTTATTCTTATTTCCTACAAAAGTATATTAGCTGTCATATTTCATATGAAAATCCAGATTTCTGTTTTAAGAAAAATCTGAATTTCTAGCTTGTATATATATATGTGTGTATATGCATATATATATATAGAGAGAGATAGGATCTCACTCAACCATCCAGGGTGGAGTGCAGTGGTGCAATAATAGCTCACTGTAACCTTGAACTACTGGGCTCAAGTGATCCTTCCACCTTAGCCTCCTGAGCAGCTAGAACTACCGGTGTGTGTCACCATGTCTGGTTACTTTTTTCTTTAGAGATAGGATCTCATCATGTTGCTCAAGCTGGTCTCAAACTCTGGCCTCAAACGATCCTCCTACCTTAACCTCCCGAAGTGCCGGTATCATAGGTGTGAGCCATTGAGCCCAGCTTCCTAGCTTATTCTCTCTCTCTCGTCAAGGCTGATTTATAAAGACTTCACTTCTGATTACCGAGGCTGTGGGATTCCCTCCCTATGTAATGGAATTACGGTGAGAAAAACTATTAATGAATTAAGAAAATAGTAAAGGTGGAGCAAAATATGATCTAGATTGTTCCACCTTAGGGGATATTTTGGGTATAGTTTGTGCCAAGTCAAAGGGTGAAGTCACCAAGGACATAATTTGCATTTTATTTTTAAAAGTTAAATTTACCTTTTTTCTCAAGAGAGATCTGGTGCTGTAGAACTTTTGGTTGATCTTCTGACTTGCGTTAGTTCAGCATAAATAATAAATCATGTAGTTGCCATTCTTTGCTGTTTTGCTGTTTGAGTCACTGGAATTGGTTTGTGGTGGAGATTGCAGGCTGCTATCTAATATCCATTTTCTCCTTTTTTTTTTTAGATGGAGTTTCGCTCTTGTTACCCAGGCTGGAGTGCAATGGTGCGATCTCAGCTCAACGCAACCTATGCCTCATGGGTTCAAGCAATTCTCCTGCCTCAGCCTCCCAAGTAGCTGGGACTATAGGCGTGCACCACCATGCCCAACTAATTTTTGTATTATTAGTAGAGACGGGGTTTCACCATGTTGACCAGGATGGTCTCGATCTCTTGACTTCGTGATCCACCAACCTCGGCCTCCCAAAGTGCTGGGATTATAGGCGTGAGCCACCGCGCCCAGCCTCTCTCCTTTTTTCTTAGTAAAACAAAATCCTGATTTTATTCTGGGCTGCAATGTGCCCAGCTAGAAGACTACAGTGTGTTTCACAGCTTTCCTTGCTAGGTGTGGCCAATGGGATGTAGGCAGAAGTGTTGAATGGGTTTTCCAAACAGATTGCTGTGTTACTTCTTTTTCTGTTTCTTATAACGGAATACTGGAAACTTGGTGGTTTACAAAGAGAAGGAATTTATTTCTTACAGTTATAGAGGCTGAGAAGTCCAAGGCCAAGGGGCCACATCTGGCGAGGGTCTTCTTGCTGGTAGGGACTCTCTGAAGGGTCCTGAGGTGGCACAGGGCATTACATGGTGACAGAACTGAGTATGCTAGCTCAGGTTTTTCTTCCTCTTCTTATAAATCCACCAGACTCATCCCATGATAATCCATTAATCCATTATCCCATTAATTCTTAAATCCATGAATAGATTAATCCATTCATGAGGGCAGACCTCCCGTGACCCCGTCACCTCTTAAAAGCCCCACCTCTCAGTATTGCCACATTGGAGATTAAGTTTTAACATGAGTTTTGGAGGGGACAAAATAATATTCAAACCATAGCAATTGCTTAAAGGAAGCTGACTCAGTTGGGACAAGTGCCTGTTTTGCTCTTCTTTCTTATTCCTTCCTGCTTCCTGGAGTGCCGACACGATGCTGCAAGTCTGAGAGCTATCTTGGACCATAACCTTGCCATGTGGATGTGCTGCAGCTGGTGGGGCAGAGTAATAGCTGGAACCTGGGGCTCAGGACTGCTTGTTTGTCAACTTGTTATATGTGAGAGAAGAAACCCCTTATGTTTAAACCTCTTCTCTTTTTAATTTTCAGTTAAATGAAGTTGAACCTAACCCTAGCCTAAAGAGCACTGTTGTCTGAATGCAACCCCAGGACACTGAGAGGCTGGATAAGCACTCTTTTAGGGCTCTGTGTTGGACTGGTGTATGGCTTGGATCACACTCCCTACCGTAACCTTGATTCTAGAGAGTTGGGCTAGCTCAGGGTGGGGTGTATGTAGGAGGATGCACTCTATACCCACTGACAGCATATGTGTCTCCTCAACAGTCAGAGGCCACTTGGCAGGGCAGATGTCCATTAGCTGTCTTGGGCTTATCACATCTCTTTCATAAACAGCAGAGACAGATAGTGCCCTACAGGGTATTAAAGGGAAGACTTGATCAAATTTAGCATTGTTTATTGTTTGCCTTGCAAACAATGCACCTGGATTTTTACTATAAAACTAGGCGTAGAGTTCCTGAAGCTCGAGATTTAAAAGCCTCAAATTATAATTTTTTTTTTTTTTGTAATTTGGTTATGTGCTGGAGAGTTGGCATCAGCTGGCATATATTGACGGAATCCATACCCGCTGTTATATTATTAAAATAATTTCATACTGGTTGGGAAATAGCTTGTAGGAAATAAGAATAAATAAAAGGTTCCTCTTCAAAGCTTTCCTCCTAGTTCATTATGAATAAATAATAGTTTCTCCAACGGTTAATTTACTTTAAAGCTTTTAGTCATAATAAAGAAATAAATGCATCCCATGTTCTTAGTTCTTACATTTCAACCTAGATATTTGCGCTGACATGTCTGGACAAGCTCAGGCAAGTCTTAGGTCAAAGCTTATTCCCCTTCCTTATGTGGAAATGTTATCTCTTCTCTAATCATTCTCAAGTTACTTCCTCTTTTCCTTTGTTCTCCTCTGGCTTTACCTCTTTAGAAAATTTCCAAGTTTTTAGCCAATCAGGTCAAGCATAGAATGTGAGGTCCCATTCCGGCCAATGGAAACTGGACACAGCAGTAGGGAGATTGCATCAGGTTATGAAAGTTACAAATGTCCCTGTCTCCTTTGTTCAGGTGTGCTCTCATGGCAAGACTGCCGGCGAGTTATATGCTTCCTGCAGGAAGTAAACTAGCCTTACTGAGTAATCCATTGTCTCCGTATGGATTTTACTTGATGTTATAAACCCATTTCCAACCTAGCTATTTCTCAACCTCCCCGACACCAGGCTCCTCCCTTTGGGCCTTCCAGACCCCTCCATGAACCAACAAGTAAGAGGTGAATGCTTGATAGCAGAGACCTTCCTGGATTTAGTCACTACCCATTTGTAAAGTTAGGCATTTGAGCCCATGGTGTTGTTGACAAAAAGAGTCGAACTCTGTAAAATATTTGAAGACATTTAACCTGAGCCAAATGTGAGTGACCATGGCCCATGACTCAGCTCTCAGGAGATCCTGAGAATGTTAAAATGCATGCTCTGAATGAAGAGACCCCCCAGACAGGCTTTGTATGAGCAACACGGCTGTTTATTCACCCGGCGGTGGACAGGCTGAGCCCGAAAAGAGAGTTGGCAAAGGGCAGTGGGATAGGAGTTGGTTTTATAGGTTTGGGGTGGAAAGTTACCGAAGTTACAGTTTAGGGTGGGGTTTTGCAAGCTGGGAGGGGGTTGTAGGTTGTGGAGTCACAAGGTTGACCAAGGTCAGTTACAAAGTCCAATGGCATTATCAATTGGGGTGGGAATAAGGAACAATAGAGAATGTCTCAAAGTTATGTAGGTGCCGCAGGGGTTCATCATTTCTTCCTCTTTTCATGGTCTTCCAGTTACTTCAGATTTTCCAGGAACTCATCTGGAGTATCCAGGCAGGTTAACATGGCGTCCATGACACTGTCAGTCAGCCTAAAAGACCTTACATTCCTTTGTATGTTAGTAATATAAAGGAAAAAGGAATGAAGACTGGAGGGCAGTGGAATATCAGGAAGGCTGGCAAAGAGGGATGATGCGGTGATGTTTCTCAGGGCTGCTTCGAGTGGGATGGGGGCAGCACAGAAACCTAAAGATGGGAAAGAATTTAGACTGCTGGGAGATCTCGGGGCAAGGAGTGATATTGTGGGGTTGTTAGAAGGAGCATTTGCCATATTGACTAATTGGTTATTGCTTGCATATTATTTTGTAGGAATTGAGAGATTAATCGGAAAACACAGGGTCCAAATAAGAGAAGGAGAAAGATAAGCATCAGAGAATTAAGCACTGGAAGAAGCCATGACACCGTTAGAGAGTGGCCAGCCAGTCCACCCAGGTCCGGAATAACCATTTGCCTGATTAGCGAGCTTTTAGGCTGTGTTTTAATTTACTGATGGCATCATATACGAGGCCAGACTGGTTTACATAAAAACAACATTCTTCATTTAGGAATAGGCAAAGACCTCCTTTTTCAGCAGTCAGTAAATCCAGACCTCTGCAGTTTTGGAGGACAACTGCAGCTAGGGAATTTACTTGAGCTTGAGGAAGGGTTAGTGATTGAGTTAATTCTGCAATGCTAGCAGAGAAATCTTTAGAGAGGCTACGGAAGGTGACGAACGAAGTGGTAAGGCCTGCTCTGCCTGTGCCGAGTGCAGTGGTAATTCCTAACCCCACAAGTAAGGAGATGAATGGAATGACCCGCTTGTGTCATGTCACGACCTCAAGGGGAGGTCCCATTTTGTTTCCGTTGGCAAACTAAATTTTGGGAGTGAGGAAAACTCAGATACAAGTGCCTGTCCAGTTGGTAGGAAGGCAGATGTAAGAAGAACCACAGATGAAAAAAAAAGTCCTTGGCTTAGTCAGAACTGGAAGTGTAAACTGAAAAGATGAGAAAGTGTTCTGCGGGAAGCGCTGGGGTCTTGTACCCAGATACTCCGGGAACCATCAAGGGCTGCAGCTGTTAAAGGCTATAGCAGGGTTTGGTAGGGTAACTGTGGCGGGAGAGCTTTTGTTTTCATGGTGTATGAGAAAGAGTTTGATTATCTATAATTAACCACTTACTTTCATTAACAAGATTGGGTATGAGCAGAGAATGGGAGTGAGATTAAGAGTGAGTATAAAAGAAAAGAAGAGGACAGAGAATAATAGATGACTGCGTTAAATACTGGTGTTAGGAAAAAGATGCCTAATGAAGGTAAAAAGTATGTTAGGTTAATATAGGGTTAGGTTACTCTTCCACTTCATGGATACGGGTGAGTTTTAAAGAAGTGGGGGAGAGTACTTGCAACTTTCAGGAGGAGGCAGAGAAGTCAGGCTGATTGTGTGATGGACACACCTTTATCCTGGAAGGATGGACCCACTGGGAAGGGTCTTGTAGATGGACAGCCATTGGGATGCTATAGCCGACCAGGAAGGGCCCTGTCCACCAAGGTTGCAGAGACTGAGGGGTTAGGCTTTTAACTAGGACTGACCTTCTGGCTAGGGTATCTTCACATGGCTGGGTATCCGGAGTGGGTAAGAGGAAATTAGCAGCCTGGTGGGTTTCACGTCTGGCCTACTGAAGGACTGGAAGATATTCACCGAGAGGACTGGTGTCTGGAATAAGGTTACTCCCAAGCAGAAAGGTGCGGCCATACAGGAGTTCAAAGGGGCTGCACCCTGTGGGTTCTTTAGGAGTAGCTCAAATCCCAGATTCTCTGTAGTGGATAACTCTGGCCTTGGCTGGGAGAGCGGCCTTAAGGAGGACCTTTATTAAGGGACACTGATAATAGAGGGTCCTTATTTTGTGAGAAAACCCCTTTCTGTCTGTATGGCAGTATGGTGCTGTAGGCTGTGGAAGGTGTATTTAGAGTTAGTATAAATATTAACGTGCAGTCCTTTGGCAAGAGTAAGAGCACGGGTTGGGGCGATTAGTTCAGCTTGCTGCGAAGTGGTGGAAGAGCGGAGTGTGGCAGCCTTAATAACAGATGAGTGGGATACAACAGCATAGCCAGCTTTGGCCGGTGCCAGCTGACTGAGCTGGGAGGAACTGCCGTCAGTAAACCATATGTGGTCTGGGTCTGGAATAGGAAAAAGAGAAATGGGGGGAAATGGGGAGGATGCCGTATGGATTAGGAAAGTATGTGTGTGAGGTGTGAAGAGCAAACGAAACTTTGGAGGTTGTGAGAGCCACATAGGGCTGGTGGGGCATACCCTGTAATTTTAAGGAATTCAGGTGGCTGCTGCTGCATGTAGGCATGAGGACTAGCCCAGGACTGTGAGATTAAGTCGTTTGGATAAAAAGGCTGCAGGCCATGGGCCTGGCTCCTGTGTGAGAATTCCGACGGCACAGCCTTTTATTTCTGCTGTGTAGAGAGAGAAGGGTTGAGAGGAGCTGGAGACTGCTGAAGTAGGAGCATCTCTAAGGCCTTTTTTAGAGAAAGGAAGAAAGAATGGGGGAAGGATTTTTGGTCTATGGGGTCACTAAGTTTCCTTTTGTAAGTTCATAAAGTGGTTTGGTTAGGAGGGCAAAACCTGGTATCCAGAGGCAAAAGTATCCTGCAATGCCTAGGGAGGAGAGAAGCTGCTGTTTAGTGGATGGGGTTGGAATTTCAGAAATTAACTGGATATGATTGGCAGGGAGAGTGTGTATATGCTTGCAAATGATTCTACCAAGATAGGTAATGGATGGGAAAGAAATTTGGGCTTTAGAAAAAAGCGTTTTTGAGGTCAAGAACTGTAGGGAGCCAGCCCTGCATTACCTGGGGGTACCCTGAGTTCGTGGGACAATGGAATGAGAGAAAAGACAGGTTAAGAGAGAAAGTGGGACCAGGGGGCCATCACTTTATTACTTTGGAGGAGACAGTGAAGGCCCCGAGCTCTGATCATCCACTCTATTTATTGGTTGCAATTACTTTGATCGATAGGGTAGGGGTGGAGTGATGGCGGAGTGAATCAGTGAGCCAGAAGTGAATCAGTGGCCTGGACTGGTGTGTCATCCTAAGGACTGATAACAGTGGCAGTTTGGGAGTTTCACAAAACAAGAACATGTGGTTATCTTTAGCCTATTATCTGTATGCAGCTGATGGAATGCAAGCCTTACAAGGAGCCTACAAATCTGGCTACCTCATAGTGCTACGAAGGGGTTTTACGTCCTGGAGCACAATGATTATGGTAACAGAGCCGAGGTCACCCTACACCGGAACATGAGGCATGGAGAGGCCTTCCTCCTCAGAGGCCTCCTGCGGCCCTCCGCAGTTTGTTGTTCCTTGTTTTTGTGTTACTCATAACCAGTTTATGTAGGCACTCTGTCAGTCCTTTCTCCTTTGCTGCTTCCCCCAACACATGCTTGGGAAGGATTCTGCCAAGATAGGTGACGGATGGGGAAGAAATTTGGGCTTTAGAAAAAGCGTTTTTGAGGTCAAGAACAGAATAGTGAGTTATGGAAGGGGGTATGAAAGACAGGAGGATGTAGGGGGTTTGGTACAGCCAGGTGGATGGGAAATACAATCTGATGAGGCAAAGGTCTTCGACTAGTCTGTAGAATTTGTCTGGTTTTTGGACAGGTAGGATGGGGAATTGTAAGGAGAGCTTGTAGGAATTAAAAGGCCATGTTGCAATAGATGGGTGATAATAAGCTTTCGGCCTTTTAAAGCCTGTTGTGGGACGGGGTAAGCTGTGGGGGTAAAGGTGGTTAGGTTTTAAGGGGATGATGAGGGGTGAGTGACTTGTAGCAAGGAATGGTGAGGTGGTGTCTCGCACCCTAAGGTTAAGGTAGGGGGACATAAGGGGAGCTATTAAAGGAGGCACGGGTTTGGGGAAAAGGGCAGCAGTGAGGTGTGGCTGTGGCCCAAGAATAGTTAAGGAGGCAGATGATTTTGCTAGGATATCTCGGCCTAACAGGGGAACTGGACATGTGGGGATGATTAGGAAAGAATGTGGAAGGGAGTGCTGGCCTCATTGACACCAGACTTGGAGGCCTTGCCGTCAATTCCCACCACAGTTATGGAGGCCAAGGAGACAGGTCCTTGAAAAGAAGACAGTGTGGAGCAGGTGGCCCCCATGTTGATTAAGAAGGGGATGGACTTACCCTCCCCATAAGAGTTACCCAAAGCTCAGCATTCATGATGGTCCAGGGGGCCTCCGAGATGTTTGGGCAGCATTAGTTTTCAGCCGCTAAGCTGAGGAGATTTGGGAAGGTTTCAGTCCAGGGGCTTTGGGTTGGAGCCCCAGGAGCTCTGGGAGCAGCAACGTGAGTCGGACTTTCCGTGGAGACCACACACAGACGGGGCAGGGCTTAGGAGGAATCCCAGGCTGCAGGCATTCCTCGGCCCAGTGGCCAGGTTTCCGACACTTGAAGCAAGGTCTGGGAGGGGCGGCTGGACGCCGCAGTCTGAGTGCTTTGAAGTCTTTGTGAGCTGGTGCTGTGGCTGGGGTTGGTCTCACAGCAGAGGCAAGCATCTGTAATTCTGAAATACCCTGCCACTTGGCAGCTTCTTCCTGGTTATTAAACACCTTCAAGGAAAAGTTGATTTGTTCTTGTTGTGGGGTTTGAGGGCCAGATTCTCATTCTGTAGCTTTTTAAATGTCAGGGGATGGATGATTGGGTGATAAAATGCATATTAAGCATTCTTCAAGGGTGAGAGTAGAAGTGAGGATGACATGTAAGTCACTCCAGGTGAGGTTATAGGACTGGGTTAAGCATTGGAACTCTTGTATATATTTAGTAGAATCTGATGAAAAGGAGCCTAACAGTTGGCTGATTTGGGAAAGGTTGGATAAAGAGAAAGGAACGTGCATCCTAACTATGCCTTCGGCTCCAGCCACCTCTCGGAGGGGGAATTGTTGGGCAGGGTGGAGGAGGTAGCTGCAGAACTAACTGTAAGCCAGACCGGGTATGATGTGGGAGGTGGCAGGAGGGCCATAAGGAGGTGGGTTGTGGGCAGAGGAGGAGGAGGGAGGCTCTGGGGGGAAAGATTAAGGCCTGGATTGGGGCCTGGTTCGGACAGGTGGGAGGAGAGGGGTTGGAAGGGTCGATGAACAAGGAGGATTCTGGGTAACTGGCGGAGGCAGGAGGGGCGGACGGAAGGGAGAGAAGGAGCAGAAATTAGGGAGGGATTGATGTGTAAAAAATGCCTGGACGTAGGGAATTTCAGACCATTTTCCCATTTGATGGCAAAAGTTGTCTAGATCCTGCAGGATAGAAAGATCGAAGGTACTGTTTTCTGGCCATTTAGAACCATTGTCCAATTTATATTGTGGCCAAGCAGTATTGCAGAAGGAAATAAGATGCTTAGATTTTTTTTTTTAAGACGAGGTTTCACCATATTGGTCAGGCTGGTCTTGAACTCCTGACCTCAGGTGATCCGCCCACCTCAGCCTCCCAAAGTGCTGGGATTACAGGCGTGAGCCACCGCGCCCAGCTGATGCTTAGGTTTTAGGTCAGTTGATAGCTGGAGGGGTTTGAGATTTTTCAGAATGCAGGCTAAGGGAGAGGAGGGAGGAACAGAGGGTGGAGATTGCCCATAGTTTAAGAAGAGTGGTGGAGACAAAAGAAAGTGAATGCGTGACCAAGCAGTTTAGCAGGCATCCAAGACTAAACCTTGGTCTGAACCTGGGGTGAATCAGTCAAAGGGGGCGTCCCCTGCGTTGATCTGTCAGCTATGAGTGTGAGTGAGTGACCAGAGTAGAAGTCTCCGCAATGATCAGTCACTGAGGGAAGACTGTCTTCCCGGTTCCATGACCTATGTAGGATTTTTTCTGGTCATGAACCTCACAGAAAGTCCTGTCTTTCTTGTCTCTGCTGAAAGGTTAGGGCTGACAGGTAGGGAGAAGGGCTAAAGAAGAGAGTTGAGGCAAACCGCTTACCTGATCTGAGGGTGCTGAGTGGGTGCCCGGGCTGGTCTGATGAGCCTAGGTCATAGGTAGGTCTCTTCACGGAGGGAGCACAAGGAGAACAGGGACAGGGGGTTTGGTCTCCCCTAGGAGTTCCCCCATCCCAGGTTTCAGCACCAAATGTTAAAATGCACCCTCTGAATGAAGAGATCCCCCCAAATAGGCTTTGTGTGAGCAACACGGCTGTTTATTCATCCGGAGGTGGGCAGACTGAGTCCAAAAAGAGAGTCGGTGAAGGGCAGTGGAATACGAGTTGGTTTTCTAGGTTTGGGGTGGGCAGTGGAAAGTTACAGAAGTTACAGTTTAGGGCGGTGTTTTGCAAGCTGGGAGGGGGTCGTAGGGTGTGGTGTCACAAGGTTGACCAAGGTCAGTCACAAAGTCCAGTGGCCTTATCAACTGGGGCAGTTATAAGGAACAGTAGAGACTGGCTCAGAGTTAAGTAGGTGCCACAGGGGTTGATCATTTCTTCCTCTTTTCATGGTCTTCCAGTTACTTCAGATTTTCCAGGAATTCATCTGGAATGTCCATACAGGCGAGGGAGGTTAACATGGCATCCATGGTGCCGTCAGTCAGCTTAAAAGACCTTACAGAGAACGTTTCCAAAGTGGTCAAGGCGCAGCTTGGTTTTATACAACTTGGGGAGATATGAGACATCCATCAAATACGTTTAAGATATACATTGGTTTGGTCCAGAAAGGCAGGGCAACTCGAAGTGGAGGTGGGGTGTGGGATGGGAGTGGGGCTGTTAAGTTTTAGGTGGATTTAAAATGTTTTGGATTGGCAGTTGGTTGAAAAAGTTATTGTCAATGAAAGGAATATCTGGGTAAGATAAGAAGTTGTGGAGATTAAAGTTTTAATCATGTAGATGAAGCTTCCGGGTGACTGGCTTCAGAGAGAATAAATTGTAAATGTTTATCAGACTTAAGGTCCCAGATAATGTTAAATGCTGGTTGGCTTTTCCTGAATTCCAAAAGGGAGGAGAACATAATGAGGCATGTCTGATCCCCTCCCCTCCACCCTGCACCTTCCCCACCTCCCAACCCCCACCCCGCATCATGGCCTGAACCAGCCTTTCAGGTTAAATTGAGAAGGCTCTGGCCTAGAGGAGGAAGTCTATTCCAATGGTTGTGGAGCCTTCAAATTTTATTTTTGGTTTATAGTGTCATTATCCCAGAAGTATGTTACTGCTGCCCAACATTTATCCATAGTTTGATTGAAACAGTATATAGGGAATATGGCTCCAGGCAGTTTATAGTTCCCCTGGATCAAATCAGATCCACAGAGAATCTGAGAGTGTGTATTGATTTCAGTTAGCCTCTGCTACCCCCTTATCCCTTTGAGAACTGGTCTTGCTGAATTGTCATGCAATCGGCATGACAATGTGATACCATCAGTCTGTGCAGTCAACAGCCTGGGCTGAGAGACAGGGAGGGAAACAACGCAAATGACACTCGTCGTTGTCTGTCTCATAGAGACGTTGTCAAAGATGTGTTTTTTTATATCATGATGTCTATTTATTCTCTTTTTTCTTTTTTCTTTTTTTTTAAAAGACGGGGTTTCACCATGTTGGTCAGGCTGGTCTTGAACTCCCGACCTCAGGTGATCCACCCGCCTTGGCCTCCAAAGTGCTTGGATTACAGGCGTGAGCCACCACGCCCGGTCCATGATGTCTGTTTATAAGGATCCTCAGAGAAACGCCTAATTGCTTTAGAAGTAAGAACAATTGTATTACTCTTGAGAAACTGTTCTCTTTTTAACCTTACAAATCTCTTTATGTCTAGTTTTTCCTTCTCCTTTTTGTAAGTTTTTGTAAGTAGATTTATATTCTGGAATGAGGCAGAGAATAAATAAATAAATTAAATTAATCATATCACATTTCAATGAAATTATGAAAAAATTCAAAGCCCTTGATAAAAGAAACCTAAATACATAAGCATTTTGCATTTTTTTCCTTAGTGGAATTCCAATATTAACTTATCACAGTTATACTGAGTAATAATTATGATACTCAATTTTAAAAGCTCTGGAATGGAAACAGTAACTAACAAGAGAATGTGACATGGTAAAAGCCCCATAAAACTGCATACCTCAACCATACCTCGGCTTTCTGTTGAAACTGCTCTCTATAACCCAAATGTGACAGGCAAGCAGTCCAGACCCACGCCATCTTGGCCCCTGCGACTTGTAATTTCCACCCTACCCAGACAATGTATAAACAAATGCTTATCTTGACTTTTGTGAACTGCTTAAGTAACAATCAGAATGTCAAAAGTCCCCTGGCCCTTGGAATGTCTGGAGCCCCTCCCTCACCCTCATCTCTGCCCAGGACGTGATTTACAGAATCTACTATCCCTTGGAATGTCTGAAGCCCCTTTCCCCCACCCCCGCCCCTCACCTTCACTCCCAAGGTGGTTGTACAGGTATAAAAGGTCTTGACACCCTCCTTTCGGGGCCGGGGGTTGGAGAGACGCGAGTCCTCCGTGGCCGCCGGCGATAAAGACCCTGCAATTTGGCATACTTTTGTCTTGGTGCTGACTTTCTATGCTCGCTCCACCACAACAAGAATATTCTCTTTAAATTCATACGTTCCCAGACACATAAGCTCTTTCTTTTATTACCGTATTTTTAGAAGTAACCACTTCAGCACAGTCAAGACGTTGCACAATTAAATTTGGAAACCTTGCTTTAATTCTAAGGGAGATACGATACAAATGTTTTTGCAGGCCTTGTCCTAATTTGCCTTTTAATAAACACAGGGAGAGTCTGTTCTTTATAATTTTCATAAACCTGTAATCTGGACATACCAAAGTACTATATCTTCTGGGATTTTCCTTCCGTTTTCTCCTTCTGTTAATAGGTGGATTCCACGAGGCACGGTGGCTCATGCGTATAATCCTAGCACTTTGGGAGACTGAGGTGGGCAGATCACCTGAGGTCAGGAGTTTGAGACTTCCCTGACCAACATGGTGAAACCCCATCTCTACTAAAAATACAAAAACTAGCCAGGCATGGTGGCGGGCACCTGTAATCCCAGCTACTCAGGAGGCTGAGGCAGGAGAATTGCTTGAACCCAGGAGGCAGAGGTTGCAGTGAGCCAAGATTGTGCCACTGCACTCCAGCTTGGGCTAAATTCTGTGTCTAAATAAATAAATAAATAGCATATTTAGGAGCAGACGCAACAGGCTACTGGTAAGCGAGTGTTTCACGGTGATATAAGGACCAAATGAGGCAGCAGCACATGGGGTAGGTGATGTTCTACCGAAGGAATGGAGGATGTTGATTAGTTTAGACAGTTGATTAGTAGAGTTCCTTTATGACAGCTTCTCTGAGAGCAGATTAATATTAGTAATCAAAGGCCAGGGACCAGCTCTGCCAACCAGATATATGACTTCAGGAATGTAACATCACTTCTCTGAAACTGAGTTTCATCTGTAAGTTGCGAAAAAATAACACTTGCTAGACCTACCTGCCAGGAAGATCAGATGAAACAATGTATGTGAAAGCCCTTTTATGAAATAGCAAAAAGCTGTTAAAAAATAGGTGGTTTTGCTACTAGGTTTTATTTTATTTACAACATCTGGTACACTATGGGGGAAGTATTCCCTTGGAGTCTCTCCTAATTTTCCTTTGTTTATGATGACTGCTATTCCAGATTTTCAGCTTCACTAGAGTGGTTTGTGATGTAGAAAGGCTAATTGAGCTTTATTGTCTTGAGCATGAGTCGCCTTTTCTCAAATGATAAGTAACAGCCTTTCCAGATTCTAGTTTCATAAATAAATTTGGTTCCAATTATATATAAGTTGAAACGTGATGGTTGACCTGGCAACATAGTAGCCCGTAAGCAGAAGTAATCATTTTCCCTAAAACTATACATAGATTTCAGCTTCTGACACTTAAGACCTCTGATAGTGTTATCCAAATATACAATCATTTTGGCTGAAAGTCTTAATAGTGCTTATGTATATATTATTTTATATGTTATGATTTTAATTTTACAGAAAAGGAAGCTGAGGCTGAGAGGGATTAAGAATCTTACTGAGGCCAGGCGCAGTGGCTCACACCTGTAATCCTAGCACTTTGGGAGGCCAAGGTGGGTGGATCACCTGAGGTCGGGAGTTCAAGACCAGCCTGGCCATCATGGTGAAACCCCATCTTTTTTAAAAAAAAAAAAAAAAAAAGAATCTTATAGAATCTTATAAGGGTTGTAGCAAGTAGTTGGGCTGAGACAGGAATCTAGGGCTTCTGATGCTAAATGCCATAGTGACTACAACTCAGACTCTCTAGATGGCAGAGATTGGCTAAGTATACCTAAATGATTTGCAGAGCTCGAGCAAATAGTTGATACACTGGATGTCTGACAAGTCAAGACATACAGGGACAATCTCATTTTTGAAAGTATTATTAATTACATTTTAAAATAATATAGTCCTTAAGATTTTTTCCGATCTCCAGAAACTTTTCAGGTGAAGTACCTCAGAGTTTAAGGCAAAGGTCTAATTTTTTATTCTGAAAAAGTATAGTAAATGTACTACTTATGTATCCAGACCTTTTGGACACTGTGGTATCCAAGTCAGTTAGAAAATGCCAGTAAAAATCTCAGCATATTCTTATGAGACTTGATTGTTGTATTTATGCTTTATATTAGGATTGTGTGATATAAATGAAATACTTAGAAAATTATAAGGTAAGAGAGATTTAATCCTTGTATTTATTTTATTTTATTTTATTTTATTTTTTTAAGATGGGGTTTCACCATGATGGCCAGGCTGGTCTTGAACTCCCGACCTCAGGTGATTCACCCACCTCGGCCTCCCAAAGTGCTAGGATTACAAGTGTGAGCCACCGCGCCTGGCTAATCCTTGTATTTATAACATTAAACAGAGTAGAATTCTTTTACAACAAAACTGTTATGATTGTTTGCATAGGCCAAAAGTATAACCCTATTCCCAGAAACCAAACTACCTGCATTGAGAACTTGAATGGTAGATCATTAAAAGTAAGGATGGTAGTAAAGGCTGATATTATCTTTAAAGAGAAGAGATGGTGATTGGCCTAAGAGGGCAAACTAAACATCTTCACCATAAAGATATTCCTAATAATGTCAGAAAACATATATTTTTGGAAGGAATAAATTCAGTGCTGGACGACTGCTTTTATTGATATGTTATCAGTAAACCAGACATTTCTGTCCTCTTGAAGAAAAACACAGGTGGAAATTAATCAGTGGAAGAAACCGCATTCCTAAACACTGACACCACTGGATTATTGAAGATCATGGTGGAATAGCTTTAAAATTCTGAAGGAAGATGATTTTGAACCTAAAATTCTATATCCAGGCAAACTAATATGTAGAAGAGAGGCAAAATAAAGGTATTTTCAAAATATGCAACAACTCAGAAAGTTTCTTCCACAGACAACTCCAGGAAAATAAAACATAAATCCAAGGAAGAGGAAGACATGGGATAAAAGAAATATAGGTATATGAAGAAATTAGTAAAAATTGTGGTTGTATCTAAATCATATTGTTATGTAATGAGTGTCAACTGAAATAACCAGAGAGAGGCTCTCTAAAATAAAAGGATATTTATCTGGGAAGGGGCATTGCAAGGGAATTCACATACCATAGAAAAGAATGCTTATATTCAGGGAGGTAAAGGAAGACAAAAGTTTGTAATGGAAGAGTGAGAAGGATTACATAATTGTTTTGAGATCTTTAGTCTACAAAAATTAGTAACAAGGGTGGCATCAGTCAGAGGTTGGAGAGGCAGTTGCTGGGCAGATGCCCTTTCAAAAGCATTTTTGTGTGTGTGTAAGGTTGTGATGGCTGTTGTGCATGGTTGTAGTTTTTGTAGTCTTTTGTGATAGTTCTTATTATCAAGCATTTGTATATGAGACCCCTGCTGTCCCTGCTTCATGGCTTTCCCTGGCTTTATTTGTCAAGGTTTTTAATATGAGTGAATCCATTTTGATTCTGACAACTTTCATATAAGAGTGAACTATTTTACTGGTAATTTCTAGAAGAATAGAAATAGGTATTTTCTATCTCAACAAAGGCATGAAGAGGAAGCGAGCAACCATAAACCATAGTAAATTAAAAATATTAAATTATAATAAAAAAAAGAAAAGTTTACAACTGTCAGTAACCACAAAAAATGTAAATGTGTTATATATTTTGCATTAAAAGGCAACCTTTGGTTTAGGTTAAAACTATTTCAGAACTTCACCAAAGTCACGTAACAGCATGATTGAAAGAGGGATTGAAAAATTATGCCAAGCAACTGCTGTTGTAAAGGAGGGTGTAACAATATTATTATCAGAAAAAATGAATTCAAGGACAATAACATTAAATAGAACAAAGAAGAAGAATTCATATGGATTAAAGTCATACTACCCCAAGAATATGAATTATAACCTTTCTTATTCCTAACAACTCATTAGAGTTGTTACACATAAAACATAATGGGGAGAAATCAAGGAATTTGTAATTTGTAATTACCAATTGAGGTCAGGAGTTCAAGACCAGCTTGGCAACACAGTGAAACCCCAACTCTACTAAAAATATGAAAGTTAACCAGGCGTGGTGGTGCATGTCTGTGATCCCAGATACTCAGGAGACTGAGGCAGGAGAATTGCTTGAACCTGGGAGGTGGAGGTTGCAGTGAGCTGAGTTCACACCACTACACTCCAGCCTGGGCAACAGAGCAAGACCTTGTCCAAAAAAAACAAAAATGGTATCTACAGGAAAATATTTACTTGGAAAATTTAAAAATTTAAATTTAAAAAATACTTCATCTGAAGAAAGGAACCTGGACTAATTGTTTTACCATCAAGTTTATCAAACATCAAGGATTCTTCATTATGTAAAATGTTTCAAAGCATAGTAAAAGATGGAAAGCTTTTCAGCTTATTAAATAATGCTAAAAGCAAATATGACAAAAAATGTGAGTATAACAACTTCTAAGCAATTATTGATTAAATTATTAGATTAATGAGTATAACAACTTCTAAGCAATTATTAGATTAAATGGCAAATCAAAATTGAAATAATAAACCACATTAAGAATTTAGTTTAAAAATGAAAGGACTACATATCAAAACTTATGGGATGCAGCCAAAGCAGCATTAGGGGAAAATTTGTAGGATTACTTGTACTTTTGAGAAAACATGAAAAATAATTTGTTAAGTTAAAAAGGCAAATTTTGTTCTTTTAAAATACTGTTAAAATAGACAAACTTTTGGGAATTGTGATCAGGAAAAAAGAGAAGGCTTGTAATATAACCTTGATAATAAGAAAGGGACATATCTCTAGATACAAATTACTTTTTAAAAATTATAATTCTTTATAGGAATTTAAAAACCTAGATGCAAAGGATGATTTTCTATAAACTCCTATAATTAATTTATGAGGTAGAATGTAGAAAAATATTCTTTCCTAAAAAAGGAATCTGGCCCAAATAGTTTTACAATCACATTTACCAAACACTAAGGATTGTACGGTAAATAAAATGTTCTAAAGCATAGAAAAAGATGGAAAGCTTTCTAATGTATTTAATATTGCTAAAAGCAAATATGACAAAAAAATAGTTTGCAATAGCATCAAAATAATAAATACTTAGAAATAAATTTAGCAGAATAATAGTAAAACTCATAAAACTACAAAACGTTCTTGAAAGTAATCAAACAAATGGATCAAATAAATAAATGGAAACACATCCCCTGTTCATGGATTAGAAGACTCACTATTGTTAAGATGACAGTGTTACCCAAATTGACCTACAGGTTCAACACAATCCCTATTAAAATCCCAGTTAGCTTCTTTGCAGAACTGACAAGCTGATTCTAAAATTTATATGGAAATGTGAGAGACCCAAAATAGCCAGAGGAAGAGCTAAATTGTTGTAGTCACACTTCCTGATTTCAAAACTTACTACAAAGCTACATTAGTAAAAAATGTGATACCAGAATAAGGATAGACATCTAGGTCAATGCAGTAGAACTGAGGGTCCAGAAACAAACCCTTATTTGACATTTGACAAAAATGACAAGAGGATTCAGTAGGGGAAAGAATTTTTTTCAACCAATGATGCTCATTTGAAAATTAACATGCAAAAGAATGAAGTTGAACCACTATCTCACGCCATATGCAAAGAATAATTCAAATGAATTATAGACCTAAATTTAAGAGCCAAAACTATAAAACTCTACACTTGATCTTAGCCAAAAGGCTGAGAAGCGATAAAACTATAAAACTCTTAGAAAAAACATAGGCATAGGTAGCTCACGCCTGTAGTCACAGCACTTTGAGAGTGTAAGGCGGGAGGATCACTTGAGGTCAGGAGTTTGAGACCATCCTAGCCAACATGGTGAAATCCCATCTCTACTAAAAAGTCAAACATTAACTAGGCATGGTTGCACGTGCCTGTAGCCCCAGCTATTTGGGAGGCTGAGG
Source organism: Cacajao melanocephalus (assembly GCA_963573385.1). NCBI lineage: Eukaryota > Metazoa > Chordata > Mammalia > Primates > Pitheciidae > Cacajao > Cacajao melanocephalus. The sequence goes on along the minus strand of CAUYLG010023510.1, from coordinate 170,172 downwards.
CAGGAGAATGGTTTGAACCTGAGAGGTAGAGGTTGCAGTGAGCCAAGATTGCACCATTGCACTCCAGTCTGGGTGACTAAGACTCCTTCTCAAAAAAAAAAAAAAATAAAAGAAGAAGAAAAAATATAGGCATAAATCTTCATGACCTTACAATAGGCAGTGGTTCCTTACATATTTCACCAAAGTACAATCAATAACAAAAAAAAGTAGATAATTGTATATCAAAATTAAAAATTTTATTCTTCAATGGATATCATCAAGAAGGTTAAAAGAACCCACAGAATGTGAAGAAATATCTGCAAATCACATATCTGATAACAGAGTTGTACCTAGTATACATAAAGAGCTCTTACAACTCAGTAATAAAAAATAGCCCAATTAAAAAATAGGCAAAAGGTTTGAATAGGCATTTCTCCGAAGAAGATATACAGTAACCGACAAGCACATGAAAAGATGCTCATCATTAGCTCTCAGGGAAATACAAATTAAAATCACAATGATATGTCACTTCACACCCAGTAGGGGTGCTACAGTCAGAGACAGAAAATAACAAATGTCGATGAGGATGCAGAAAAAGTGAAACATTCATATGCTGCTGGTGTGAATGTAAAATGCTGTAGCCACTTTAGAAGACCATCTAGCAGACCCTCAAAAGGTTAAACAGATTTGTCATATGACCCATCACCCAATAGAAATGGAAACCTTGGTGCTCACAAAAACTTGTATATGAATGTTTATAACAGCATTATTTACAATAGTCAAAAATGGAAGTGTCCAAAATGTCCATCAGTTTGGATAAAGCAACTGTGCTATATACATACAATGAAATTATTCATTTATGGCTGGGTGCGGTGGCTCACGCCTGTAATCCCAGCACTTTGGGAGGCCAAGGCAGGCGGATCACCTGAGGTCAGGAGTTCGAGACCACCCTGGCCAACATGGTGAAACCCTGTCTTTAAAAGAAAAAGAAAAAAAAAAAAGAAATTATTCATTCATAAAAAGGGATGAAGAGCTGATGCATGCTACAACATGAATGACCTTTGAAAAACACTATACTAAGTGTGAAAGAATCCAGTCACAAAAGGTTACATACTATATGATTCCATTTATATGAATTGTCCAAAATAGTCCGATACATGGAGACAGAAGAGAGATGAGTGGTTGTGTAGGGTTGGGGATGCGTTTCAGGGAAATGGGGAAGGACTGCTAATGGTTTGTAGTATTTTGGGGGTGATAAGAATGTTCTCCAACTGGTTGTGATGTTTATACAACTGTCTGAATATACTAAAAACTATTGAATTCTACACTTAAAATGGGTAAATTATATAGTATATGAATTATATCTCAATAAAACTGTTAGAAAAAGTAAACAAGAAGGCTAAAACCCAGTTTCAGTTATTACCTATAAACATATTAAATTTTATTTTTACTTTTACTTTAATATCTTATATTGATAAATCAAATCAGCCATGTATTAAAATAATATTATTAACCTAGAAATACTAGGATAACTGATCATAAGTAACCATATTAGTATAATTGGAGGTAAAAGATTCAGAATTTAGTATGTAAGAATTTAAGGATTCTGCTATTTTGGAGGAACAAAGGAGAGAAGTGTTTGTTAAAACGCGTGCATTGAATGAAGAGACCCCCCCCCCCCAACAGGCTTTGTGCAAGAAACATGGCTGTTTCTTCACCTGGGTGCAGGTGTGCTAAGGCCGAAAAGGGCGTTAGCGAAGGGCGGTGGGATAGGAGTTGGGTTTATAGGTTGGGGCAAATCTTTTGGGGAGGGGGCAGGGGTGTTATGAGGTCAGATCAGTTACAGTGGTGGGGGTAGGGGCAAGGAGTATACATTACCATAAGTTCAGTTGCAATGGTGGGTGCCATAAGGCATAAGAGTAGTTAAGATGGCAGGGTGGGGTGAGGAGTATTCACATTATCTTAAGAACAGTTAAGCCGGGGCGGTGGGGCGTGCCTGTAGTCCCAGCTGCTTGGGAGGCTGAGGTGGGAGGATCGCTTGAGCCCAGGAGTTCTGGGCTGTAGTGCACTATGTCGATGGGGTGTCTGCACTAAGTTCAGCATCAATATGGTGACCTCCCGGGAGCGGGGGACCAGCAGGTTGCCTAAAGAGGAGTGAACTGGCCCAGGTCGGAAACAGAGCAGGTCAAAACTCCCGTGCTGATCAGTGGTGGGATTGGGCCTGTGAATAGCCACTGCACTCCAGCCTGGGCAACAGAGCGAGACCCTGTCTCTAAAAAATTAAAAAAACAAAAACAAACCAAAAAAACAGTTAAGATGGCAGGGTGGGGTGAGGAGTATTCACATTATCTTAAGAACAGTTAAGGTGGCAGGGTGGGCTGATGTCAGGGAAGCTCTGCTGGGTGATCAGGGATAATGGTGAACACAGGCGGGGGTGGGGTGATCAGCTGAGGCAGGCAGGACTTTAGACTTTCTGGGTATGGGTTTGCACCTGGAGGCCTGACAGTGTTCACCAGCCAGTAGCTGCATAACCCTGCACATCCCAAATCCTTGCACATCAAAATGACAGGTTTCTTTTTTAATTAATCAATTTGTATTAGAGACAAGGTTTTGCTCTGTCACCCAGGCTGGAGTGCAGTAGTGTAATCACAGCTCCCTGTAGCTTCAGGATCCTGGTCTTAAGCAATCCTCCTGCCTCAGCCTTCCAAGTAGCTGGGACTACAGGAGCATGCTGCCATGCTTGGCTAATTTTTAAATTTTTTGTAGAGATAGGGTCTCTACATGTTGCCCAGGCTGGTCTCGGACTCCTGGCTTCAAGTGATCCTCCCACCTTGGCCTCCCGAAGTGTTGGGGTTACATGCATGAGCTATGGTGCCCAGCTTAAAATGACAACTTTTAAATCCCTAGTACAACCACGGCCATTTTCAAGAGTTGCCATTTAGTCAGTAAGGTTGGAGGGGCCTTGAGATTCTCAGAAGGGAAATGGAGACCTTGCGTCTTTCATGTGGAGGTGAGACTCCTTGACAGTCAGTGTGTCAAAGAAAAGCAGACATCATAGTCAATAGCCAGCTAACTTCCAAAAAGCTCTTTGAAATGGTGTACTGATAACGTACATTTAAAAGTCACATAGTGTCATTTTGTTGAGACTTTTCTGTAATAATTACAGACATGAAGCACCATTATATTCCAAAGAGAACGATCCGTTCCTCCCCCAGTACATGGGTAAGTAGATGACACAGCTCTGTGTCATCTCAGTAAATGCACACAAGCATTTGATTTTAATTGATTACCTGGTTCTCTTCTCCAAGGACACCCCGCCCCCTGTTTTGTGTTTTCCATAGTGAGGGAAGGGCCAGCGACCTCAGTGTGGGAATTAAGGCTTCATTTTATATTATCTCATAGTTTCTGGAAATGGGATGACACAGAAGTTTTTCCCTCTCATTTTGGGGATAGAGGAGTGACCTTTCCAAGTCCTAAATTTATGCTGATATTTGGAATGTAATAATAGTTTATCTGAATTCTTTTCTTAGCTCACTTTAATATAAGAGCTACTTTATTGATTCCATTACTCTATTAACTGAGCCATCTTTTTTTATATTCAATATACCCACATCATAGTCTTTCCATCATGGTGTGTAATTCCGAACCAACCATGCCCTTACATTACAGGGCTGTGGAAAGATCTGATAACAGCTATGTTGAGATGTAAACCTTGGTGCTGTGTCCTTATAGAATTTTATTTAATTGATATCATATACTTCATGTTTTGTCAGTTTCTTAGGCCACTGGGTCTACATTTGCAAGACTTTTACGTTTAACCTTCTTACTTTATTGGAAACAATTCCTGTACATGATGGATTCATAGTGCTGGTGAAACAACCTCACCTGAGATTCAGGCTCTTTTTTTTTTTGAAAGGATTGGATCTCCCCTAAGCAAACAAACAATAAATATTCATGTGGCAGAACAGTAATAGCTTGCATTTGGTGAGTATGCAGTATGTACCAGATCAGGGTTAAGTGCGTTACATGCAGTATTTCCATTATTATCTAGCCTCATTTTAAATTCAGGACCACAAATCTCAAATGGGACGTCAGTGCCATACTTTCTACTGCACATCCTAGGATGTCCTTTTTCTTACTCTCCACAGTGATGAGTTCATACATCTGTCTCTTCAAAACTCAACTTTCCCCCCATGTTTACTCTCAGCTGATGACCTTGCCCATACTTTGTTGAGGAAATAGAAACAATCAGATAGAAACAAACATCATTCAGCCACCAGATCACCAAATTTCCCCACATTTGTACTCCGACTCTCTGCCTTGTGACTTGTTGCAATGGACGAAGTGTCCCTGTTTTCCTCTTCTGCCCTCTCAAGGATATTCCTCCTGTAAGTATCCCCTCTCCCTCCTGCATGTATAATGTCCCTCTCTATATAGTATTAATTCTATCAGGATGCAGATATTTTCTGGAATCTTGCATCTTAATAAAAGCAACAACTTCCCTTAACCTTATATCCTTTCATTTCCAGGTCCCATTTCTCTGTTCTTCTTCCGAAGAGTTGTCTGTAGTCACTGTCTCAAGACAATGCTTGTGACCCACCTTTCCTCCACCCCAGCAAACAGGCTTCTGTCTCCACTGCTGCACTGAGCTTATTCTTGCCCAAGTTGACTTGATCTCCATATTGCCAATCCAGTGCCATTTCACTGTCACTATTTTACTGGACCCTTTCCACTGTTTGACAAAGTGAACTCTTCTCTTGGCTTCTATGACAGGACCCTCTCTTGGTTTCCTTTCATATCATTGGTCACACGATTTACAAGTCCTTTGCTGGCTCCTTCTCTGTTCAGCTACTGCCAGTGTGATCACTGAGACAGGAAGAAAGCCAGGAGATGGTGGTTTCTTGGAAGCCAAGGGAAGGAAGTGTGCATTCTAGAGACTGGGTTTAGGAGGGGCCGTCACCAGCAGAGGACAGTTGAACACAGTGGCCTGACAACCTCAGAGTTGGAATCAGTGGCATCATGATGTCAGGATGAGGGGGATAGAGCCAACGTAGAGGAGGAAGCTAGTTCCAAATACTGATGAGACGAAGGAGAATCTCAGATCATTTCTGTTTGTGTTACCTTGGAGGCAATAAGCCACCAGCAAGAAGGAAATGCATTCGAATTTCCCCTCAAGTTAAAAAAAGCAATAAGGAAGCTATTCTGCAGCAAAAACATTTTTGAGTAAGGGAAGCAAAGGAGGACAGTTATGTAAATACAATTGTTTACAATTATGTAAATTAATATATACTTCATTTAGGAATGAATACTTCATAGAGACAGGGTGAGAAAACAGATGATTTTGGGTTTTTTTTTTTTTTTTTTTTTTTGAGACAGGGTTTCACCATGTTGGCCAGGATGGTCTCGATCTCTTGACCTCATGATCCACCCGCCTCGGCCTCCTAAAGTGCTGGGATTACAGGCGTGAGCCACCGTGCCCGGCCCAATTTTGGGTTCTTTTTGGTTCTGAATTAATTTTTGCACAGTTTTTTTCTAATTATTCGAAAACAATGACATTGGCAATTTGATGGAATGCCGTCAAATCTATAGATTTCTTTGTGCAGCATGGACATCTCAGCAGTATGGGTTTTCCAATCCATCAGCATGAAATGTTTTCCATTTGATAATACTGTCTCTGATTTTTTAAGCAGTGTTTTGTAGTTCTCCTTGCAGCGATCTTTACCTCCTCAGGGTTTTGTTTTGGTTTTGGTTTTTGGTGTGGCTACTATATATGGGATGGTGTTCTTGATTTGGCGCTCAGCTTGAACATTATTGATGTACAGAAATGCTCCTGATTCTGTGTCCTGAAATCTTGCTGAAGTAGCTTATCAGGTCTAGGACCATTTTGGTGGAGTCTTTAGGGTTTTCTAGGTATAGAATCATACTGTCAGTGAAGAGAGAGAATTTGACTTGATAATTCCTCTTTTCCCATTTGGATGCCTCTTATTTTTTTCTCTTGCCTAATTGTGACTTTTAGGCTTTTAAAATAATAATGCTCCTTAACAGAAACAAGAGAATTTGTGGAGCTATCAGTAATACTAATGAGTTTGGAGGGCAGTGTCATTGCTTTTTGGAGTATAATTCCAAAATAAATAAAGGATCCCAAGCAATATAATAGACAATATCTTCAGTAGAATTTTTTATGATAACTGCAGAAAGGGATTTCATGCACCTTTTTCTTATAGGTAATAAAGAGTGAAGACCTTTACCCTCTTACAAGCAGCTGTGTATTTATCAAAGCTACCAGTTACAAAAACCAAATCTGACTTTTTAAAATAAATATATTATTTTCTGTATAAGTGCTATAGTTAACTATGGGGATATCACTGATCCATTAGCAGAAAAAACATAAGGAATGAGATTTGTCTTTATGCTTGAGCTAGGATGTCATAAAGTTACGTGTGGTTAACCATAAATTGAGGCACCATGTTGTGTAGCTGGGATCTAAGATACAGATAGTGGCAGAAATGGCACAACCAGTCCGTGATCTCTTTTAATTACTAAGGATGATAATTTTAGGTATCTTTAAGTCACCTAATTAAAAAGTATGGAGATTCCAAAATCAGTTCAAGCAACATTTTGAGTGAATTTCAGAGCAAAAGAAAGTGATTACTCTTCCCCAAATGTATTCTACTCTTTTAGTTAAGGAGCTGCCAGTGATCCTACAGCCCTGGAGGAAACCTGGGGCCTCTTCACACTCTTCTTTTCTCCTCTCTGCTCTTTCTGCTTGGTCTCTGAGTCTGCCTCCAATTCCCGTGCCTACTTTCGGCCTCACTCTTGCCCTGCGCCTGGGTTGGGAGGTGGTTAGAGAACAAGCCTGTATGAAATACTAGAAATGTGGACGAGGAGTGGGCCTTTGGGGCTTGCTGCCCAGTGCTGCCTCAGGCGTCTTCTCCCCACATTCAGTTGCAACACTCTTTGGTGCCCACAGCTGTGGCTACAGTGGGCCTGGGTGTGGCTCAGGCCACCTCCCTGGAAGGCACAGATGTCCATGTGGCGCTAACTCTATAGGTACACAGAGAGTATGAGCTGTGGGCACATGGCTGCCTACACCTGGATTTCAGTGGATGCCCTGAGGAGCCAGGAGTCTCGGGCAGAGAACTGCCATAGTGGTGCGGCCATGACAGATGGCTCCACTAGGGGAATGCTTAGTGGTGCCCTGGAAGCAGGGCCAGCCCTGAAACCCCAGAACTATAGAGTCACCAGTGCGTACCTCCAGTCTGGGAGAGGTGCAGGCATGAGACGCCAATGTGTGAGAACTGTGGTGTGGGCTGCAGCCGGGCTGTGGGGGTGGTGTTGTCTGGAGCCTTGGGGGCCCAACTCCAGTGTGTCCAGGAGTTGGGACATGGAGTTCAAGAAGATTATTCTGGAGACTTAAGATTTAATGTTATTTTCCCTTTTGGGATTTGAATTTACTTGGGACCAGTTCTCTTTTCTTCCTGTTTTCCTCTTTTGGAATGGGAATGTCTCTATCCTATGCCTGTCCACCATTGTACTTTAGAAGTGCATGACTTGTTTGATTTTATAGGCTCCCAGCTGGAGAGCAATTTGCCTGAGGATGGATTGTATCTCACCCATATCTAATTTAGGTGAGAGTCTGGACTTTAGACTTTTGAGTTGGTGCTGGAAAAAGTTAAAACTTCTGGGGCTGTTGAAATGGAATGAGTGTATTTTGTATGTGAGAATGACATAAATTTGAGGGGCTAGGAGTGGAATGCTGTGGTTTAAATATTTGTCTCCCTCCAGAATTCATATGGAAACTTAATTGCCAATGCAATAATATTAATAGGGCATTTAGAAGGTGGTTGGGTTATGAGGACTCTGCCCTCCTGAATGGGATTAGTGCCCTTATAAAAGGGCCTGAGGGAGTCTGTGTGTCCCTTCGTGCCCTTCTGCCATGTGGGGACACAGGGAGAAAGTACCATCTTGGAAGCAGAGAGTGAGCCCTTAGCAGACATGCCTTGATCTTGGACTTCCCAGCCTCCAGAACTACAAGAAATACATTTCTATTAATTGTAAATTACCCAGTCTAGGGGATTCTGTCACAGCAGCAGGAAGAGACTGAAACCTGCTATGTGCGCCCCTCTCCTCCGCTTCTTCCAGCTCTGTCTGCCCTTCATTGAGGTCTACTATGAGGGAAAGTTGGTTGTTTTCTTTGTTGTGGCAGTAAGTGAAAATGGTGAGTGGTTTGAGTTTCCTGTCTGGGTTGATACGGTACAAGACAGAGGCTGCAAGAAGGAAGCAAAGACCGGAAACCGTTGGTCTCTAAGTGTAAATCCATATGCTTTTCGGAAGGACTTCGGACTTCACCGAAAATAGAATTAGGGGTTTGAACCAAGTGTGGGTTTGAACCTAGATTTTGAGTGCCATGAAGCCTACCCATCTCAATCATCTGGGTTATGCCAGGATTATCCTGGGCTAGGAATGGGTTAGGGACCTCACAGAGGTAACATTCTGAGCTGAGCATCCTTGAAGAATGGGGTAGGATTTTCAGTATCACAGGGAGGTATTCCAAGAGACTGAAAGTAATGCGGTAAGAAACAGAGTTTAGAAAGGTCTTAGCTTGAAAAGTTTGTGACCCTTAGAGGACAAATTGGGACCTGCCAGGAACTCTGATCCAAAATTTCTGTAGGGCTACAGTGCAGCTCTGACAATGCCTGGAACAGGCTTTCCAACCACATTTAGATTTGCCCTTTTAGTGTTAGCCGAGAAGTCCATTTCCCCTGCAATCAAGGAAGAGTGGGGGCCGAGGGAAGCAGAATCCTTATTGTTTCAAGTCAAAAGGGGTGACTTACTCCTTTGTCATCAGACAGTTCAGCAATCGATGGGCACCATGCTGATGTCTAGCCGAGTGACGTCAGCAGAAGCTACTGTGTCCAGATAGTCAGCATTTCAGCAGCTCAAAGTGATGAGCTTGGACACAGGAAAGAGAATAACTGAGTCGTTTAAAGACAAAGAGGAACCTCAGCCCAGCAGACCTAAACGAACATCCCATTCATCACCAGGGTGTCTCTACAAAGACCCAAATTACAAATAGGGTAAAAATGCTCATTCATTGAGTCGGTCCACGGTGGAGCATTCTTTACATGTAGCCTGTGTTTATCAAGCAAAGCATGCTTGCCCTGCCTTCCCATTTTAAAGACTGTCTTTAAAATTCTTTCTGACTGCCCAGTGGATTTGTCCTGCAGTGAATGAAATAGTAGAGAAGAATAAATCAGAAAGGACAGGCTCTGAAATTACAAATTATTGTCATTACTAGGAAACAGAAAAGGGCATGTTGAAGATAGAAGTACAGTAGAGGCCGGGCACGGTGGCTCATGCCTGTAATCCCAGCACTTTGGGAGGCCGAGGTGGTGGATCACAAGGTCAGGAGTTCGAGACCAGCCTGGCCAAGATGTTGAAACCCCGTCTCTACTGAAAATACAAAAATTAGCTGGGCGCGGTAGCACGCGCCTGTAATCCCAGCTACTCAGGAGGCTGAGGCAGGAGAATTGCTTGAACTTGGGAGGCGGAGGTTGCAGTGAGTCGAGATTGTGCCATTGCACTCCAGCCTGGGTGACAGACTGAGACTGCGTCTCAAAAAAAAAAAAATAGTAGTAAGTAGAAAACGTTTACTACCACCACTGCTGACGAGTAGCCCTCTTATCTTCAATTAAGTAATTACCACAGTGCTCAGTGAATGAGGACAGCAGTTACATGCCTTATCATCCTGTCACCTCACCACCATGCTTCGTGGTTATGGCAGGTTGTGGCTGTAGGCCAGCAGCGTTCCTCGTCGTGTGGGTTGGCACATAGAGAAGGTGGCTTTCGCGGCTCTCAGGCCCTTAGGCACTCAGCCTTGTCTCCGCAAAGTCCCTGAACCGTGCAAGGCTGAGTACTTGGCACACTTGAAGGAGCCATCTGGGAAGTGCCAAGGGCTTGCCAAATTTCCTAATTGTGGCAGGCTACAGACTCTCTGGGCTCATGGAAGGCCTTAATAAATAACAGATGTACAGAGGTTCAGTGCAGTTTTCCTGCAGAAGCAGACTTCACGGAGGTGCTTGGGTTGCTGGGCTTGTAAACTGTTGCCACTCCTGCCTGGCTAACTTTGAACACTATAAACATTGAGAGAGGCAGAGCTGGATAGAGGAGGAGTCTGTTACCTCGTTCACTTGCCTCACAATGCCACGTGGCTCTTACCTCTGTCAGCAGAAAGATCTAACCTTGCCCATTTCACAGATACACTTGATTGGAAAGCCCAAACCTGAAGGCAACCCACTGGTTTATGGCTAGGCATTGATAAGCTGTTGTCCTTTAGAACTGAAGTTAAAGTAGCTGCATAGTAAGTAGACATCTCCTCTCCCTGGCCTGGGGAGGAGAGCAAGGAAGACACAAGATCAACAGAAAGGTTTCACGAAAGGATTGGCACAACACATCCCAGGACCTAATTCTGTTTTGAGGGTCACCAATGGCTAGGAGCTCTCTGGATTACCTCCCCACCTCTGCCTTTCTTCTGTCTGCCCTTTCACGCTGAGTCAGGTCTAAAGAATTAGCACTACCCTGCATAAGGGTAGGGATAAGAACAAGCTGGAGGGGGAACGTGAGTCATCAGAAGCTTGCTAGCCTTTCTGTTAGATGGCCTTCAAACATTTTAAGCCACACACCCCATCAGTAAAAACTGTTTGACAGTATACTCCCAAAATATGTATATTTATTTATAAATTATTTACATATGCCTACTCTCCGCTATCCACATTTTTTAATATTTGTAAATCTTACTTTCAGATGAAAACAAATGAAAGTTCTAATATTTTCTTTTACTTGCTCCTAATTGGCCATCTTCTGTACCCCATGTGTAGTCTAGACTCCACTTTGGAAAACTACTGCTGTAACCTTTGGCTTCCCCAAGTTCTGGCTTTTTGTCGGTAAAGGAGGAAGGGGAGGGACTTACTCAGAGAAAAAAGGGATCATGACTGCACACAGGAGCTATATTCAGATAAATCAATAAAAAGAACGAGCACTTCAGGCTCTGCCTTGGTTCGCCAGTGATGGTGGGAGAAGGCAATGGTATTCATAGACTCTACGTGAACTCTCACTCAGCCCAGAGACGGTATTTAAAATGGCATGGCTTGACTAAGCCAAAGCTGATGCTGTGTCTCGTTGAGCCTCATGGATCATGAGAGTCTGGAAATACATGGGCTTGTACCAGACTCTGGGGAGCAGGTTCCTGGACCACTCATTACTACCTGGGGTGATATCACCTTCTCCAAATGAGGAGTGAAGGTCAAGGAGAGGTTGATGGAGCCTCGTAATCCTTCATCCTGGTGTTGGAATTCCTCCCACACTTCAGTGTCAGGGGATCCTCACCCCCAATTTCAGGATAGGCATGAGAGAGACTGCCCCCCTGCTGTGCATGATCTTCATGCAGTTCAGTCACATGGGTAGAGGTGACCAGAGCCGAGAGCCAGGACCACCACAGCCACCCTTGGTGAATCAGATTCATTTCAGCACCTGCTCTGGGCCAGTCTCCAGTGCAAGAGAAAGAGATGCAAACACACACGGAGAGCAGGGGATGTCTTAGTTTGGGTTTTCTCCCAAAGCACACTCTGAGTCGAGTTGTTCATTTGGGAGGCAATCCTAGGAAAAATACTGAGGGTGGGTGAAGTGAAAGAAGGAAGGGAGGAAAAGTTGCAAAGGAGGCATCCATAAACAGGCTGTCAGTGTGGGGAACTGGGCCTCCATCCCACAGGGGGCCCCTCGAGGAACTCTGTTGAACCTTCCTGCTCAAAGTGTGGCCGGCAGCATTGGCATCACCTGGGAGCTTGTCAGAAGTGCAGCATCTCAGGCTGTACCCCACACCTGCTGAATCAGAAGTTGTATGCACATTAAAGTTTGAGAAACACTGCCTTAAATCTTGCATCTTTACCAAACATAACAATTTTGATATAAAACATTTTTTTAAAAACTATTTTAGACTTGGTTCCACTAAGCTGGATACTTCTGATAACTTTTTTGAGGTTTCCAATATTTGAAGTGCATATTAAGTTTTTCAGCCCTTAGAAAGCTATTTAAAATGCAACTCCATTTACCTGCACTTTGTCATAATTACAACTCAGTTGTAGAGACAGAAGGCTCACACAGCCGACTGTTCTGTAAAATGCAAATTTTATATGGGAAGTACTTTCCCTGGGAGAAAAATAGAGCGGCTGTCATGTAAGAAGTTATTTTTAAAGAAACACACCAAATGTCTCCTGTACTTCAGTGTGTTTTATCAAAATTTCAATGATTAGAATACCCTTTGTGAAAGGTCAATACACATAACTTGGATGTAGCTGGACTTTTACTGTCTTACATTTCTTGCCATCTGATGGGAACGGGGTGTGGGTGGGAAGATGAGGAAATCAGAATTCTGGCTAGAAAATGCCTGCCTGGAGAGGATTTCACATGATCTACTGATGTCGTTCTCTTTAACCTCCCACTCCTGATCTGTTTGACCATTTAAATGTTAGCTTGTTTGCTGTTAATGTTCAGCAAACATTACTGTACCAGGCACACTACTGGTAGTTGTCAGCATAAAATGAGCAATTGAGAGTCCGAGTTTCCAAAGCAGAGAGTTTATTTGGGACTAGCAGGAGATTGCAATCCAAGATATGTGTGCTATGAAGATATACGTGCTATGATGGATCATAGGTACATCCAGAGGGTTTGGGGAAAGGGGAGAGCTTTTAAAGACACAAAGGAAGAGTCCACATAAGCTGTTTTGAAACAAAGACCATTGGTTACAGGGGCTTGCTGCAGGAGTTGGCATTAGCTTTTTGGTGGAGACAGCTGGTGTCAGGCAACTGTCCTTGAGCAAGTGGCTTATCTGGATTACTGCTTTATAAATTAAGAGACTCAAATATGTTTAGCTTTTTGATACGACATGAAAATGAGATGCTGAAGTGTATATACTTTAAAATTTATGTTCAACAATTGATGTTTCAGTATTTTGCCTTTCTTGGAAATGATCTAGATTTAAAATTTAACTTAGAAAAACTCTAAGGGTATGGTTACCAAAGATATTTGGGACACTGTTAAAAGCACACATATTATAAAATATAATTATTGTTAAAAAGTACATTTATAAACTTTTATTCCAGTTACATCTATTTAATTCACTCTTTTTTTTTTTTTTTTTTTTTGATACAGACTCATGCTCCGTAGCCAGGCGCCAGGCTGGAGTGCAGTGGTACAATCTCGGCTGACTGCAACCTCCGCCTACCGGGTTCAAGCAATTCTCCTGCCTCCGCCTCCCGAGTAGCTGGAACCACAGGCACATGCCACCACGCCCAGCTAATTTTTGTATTTTACTAGAGACGGGGTTTCACCATGTTGGCCAGGATGGTCTTGATTTCTTGACCTTGTGATCCGCCCGCCTCAGCCTCCCAAAGTGCTGGGATTACAGGCCTGAGCCACCGCGCCCTGCCTGTTCACTCATTCTTAACAATTATGCTTGGAACACTCATGAAAATTACATGAGACATAAGACAAAGCTGCCGTCATCTCAAGCTATTTTGTTATTATCCATTTTGATGGCACGTGCATGTCAGGCAGTCGTGGCAAAGCAAGGACCCTGAAGTTAAGTGCATGAGTATTGCTGACAACTCAGAAGACACCAGTGTTCTCATTAAACTGACAGTTTTAAACTCGTCTTAGTTATTAAAGATTTACTCAAGTCATGTAAGCCTGAAAAGCATTTAGGTGAGTTCCTATATTTCTAGGAATTTCAGGTATACTCATTTATCTCTTAAGCCAATTTGAATAAAAAGCCTTTAATATTTGTAGAAAAGATCTTTCTTTTTTTTTTTTTTTTTTTTTTTTTAAAGATGGGGTTTCACCATATTGGTCAGGCCGGTCTCAAACTCCTAACCTCAGGTGATCTGCCCACCTCAGCCTCCCAAAGTGCTGGGATTACAGGCGTGAGCCACCGCGCCTGCCTGTAGAAAAGATCCGTAACATTTTTCATTTGCTCTATATTCAAATAGTCAAAAATCACGCCAACAAGGAAGAAAGTGGACAGAGAGGCAGAGCAGATAAAGTTTGCAGGGCTTTTAGAAAAGCAATTTCAGTTGACGAAGATGTTCCCACAGGAGAAGCAAGATTTAATAGAGACAACAGAAGAGCCTTCAAAAGCGTATGCATACCCTGAATATTAGCTTCCAGTTGATTTCTGGCCATAGAGTTCCTTAAAAAATCCTCCCCAAATATCTTATTATCAGGTTTCATCTGTGACAAACCACAAATATTCCTGGCCGTATTGAACTTTTTTGTTTTCCTTTCTGAGTATACAGCTTAGGAGAGAAAGCCAAACAAACAAAAATACAATTCAATTCCAAACCAAAGGTATAATTCAGACTCCTCATTCTTACAAATGTTTCTCGCCTGAGAACTTTGCATTTCAATTTTATGCTGTGAAGGATAGGCTGTGAGTGTATGTGGTATGAAAATCTTGGTCTGCAATCCCACACAAATTTCATTCAGATTAATGGTGGAGGAGTCAGGCTAGTTAGATGCATTGTCTTTCTGAGAGCCTCACAAGTCTTGCTTTTATAGATAGGAATGATGTGTGGTTAGTACACTAGTGATTTTATGCAAATGGTGGCTTCCTCATCCAGTGTAATGCATCTTTTTTTCCTTAAGAGTAGATACTTTAACGGTTGAAGCAGCTATATATTTACTCACTCCTTCACAGATTGGTTGTTGAGGATCAAGAATAAATTTCCCCCTTTTCTCGTTTATTTTAAATAGGCAATATGTTTTTATACTTAAAGCTTAAATGGCACAAAATGGTCTATGGTGACAAATTTCCCTTTCACCTTAAGCCACTGTCAAAGAGAAATTGCACTGGATACTTTTTAAAAATGGCAAGACAGATTTTATTTGAGCTACTGCAGTAGGGAAGAGAGACATAACTGAAGTCAACTCTGAATATAGCAAGGATAGCGGGCGATTTTTAGCCAATGGACTGGGTGAGGAAATCAGTGGATAGAAAACTATTAAGAGGAACTTGATTAGATATTAAGGGTGGGGGTTCTCACTAAACTGACTTGCTAAACTGGTGCTGGCAGGCTAAGGACAAGGCCTAGTTGAGAAGGGGACTCAGAGAAGCCTGACTAATTTGGTCAAGGAGGGAGTCCTTGTCACCGCCAGCAGTGTTCCTTTCTGTGGACAACCACTAATACTGTGTTTATTTTGTTTTAATAACCTCAGGTATTTTCTTTATATTAGATGATGTTAGGAAAAGTCTCATTTTAACCAGATGTGATCCAGTCTTACTATTTGTTTAGGGAAACTTTGGTTCTAGAAAATGCTGCCCTATTCACCAATTTCATTTAGGGCCTCATTTTCTTGGGTATAAAGTGGGGTTGCTGTGAACTTCCTCAGAGATTGTAAAGCTTAATTGATGTATAAGGACTCAGTAGTGCATGGCACATGGCAGGCATCTAATGATGGAGGTTGCACTTCCTCCCTTTCCCCGTTGCCAAATGGGCTGTTTTCCCAGCTTTTCCTGGGCCTCTGGTTTGAGCCACAAGTCTTGGTGCCCCAGCAGTCCTTGGTGCTTGTGATGGATACCTGTTTTCCTGCCATGTGTCTTCATCTGACAAGCTGCATGGGAGTGCTGCCCACATGCTCTGCATCTCCATTCCACGCTGCTGCCTGGCAGCAGTGTCTACAGCCCGAGATTTCCTAAGTGACTATTCTCAACTTACTCCATACTTGAAAAAAGTATGCGCCACTGCACTCCAGCCTGGGTGACAGACAGAGACACTATCTCAAACAAAACAGGAACATTGAGGTGGAGCCCAGCAATCTGTCTTTCAGCAAGTTGGAATGTTTGTTGTTCCTGAGATTCCTTCGATAAGAATCTCTGGAACGATGATTCTGATGCACACTCATGTTGGGGTACTGGCTTTACTGCATAAAGCCACCAGGCAGAGGAGGCTCTTGGCTTCTATTTTCACATACTCATTTATTTTAGGTTAGTGGAAGGTTCATATTCCTATTTGAGAATGACAGGGGTCAGTGTGGGCTTGAGTTTTCTGGGCATGCCAGCCTCAGAGATGCAACAACCTCCACTGAACCTGCAAAAGATTGAGAAAGTCACTGCTTTCTGCTTAGCTACACAATCCCCCTACAGGTTGAGAGGGGCTTCTCCATTGATGTCCAAGTTCACCTCTGGGATCTAACCCAGGGTTCTCAACCTCATCACTATTGACATTTTGGGTTAATCTTTGTTGTAGGGGGCTGCTATGGTTTGAATGTCACCCAAAGTTCATGTGTTGGAAACTTAATCCCCAATGCAATAGTATTGAATGATGAGAGTTTTAAGAGAATTTAGGTCATGAGGGCTCTGCCCTTTTGAATGGATTAACGTTGTTATCATAGGAGTAGGTTCATTTTTGCAAGAGTGGGTTTGTTATAAAAGTGAGTTTGGGCTTCTCTTGCTCTCTCTCATGCTTGCTTTCTTACCCTTCTGCCATGGGATGACACAGCAAGAAGGCCCTTGCCAGATGCAGGCCATTTGACCTTAGACTTCCCAGTTTCTAGAACTATAGGAAATAAAAAGGTTTTTCTTTATAAATCACCCAGTCTGTATTATTCTGTAATAGCAACACAAAATGGACTAAGACGGGCTGTCCTGTGCTTTGTAAGATGTTTAGCAGTATCCCTGTTTTCTGCCCTCTAGATGCCAGTGGCAGCACACCCTTAGTTGTTACAATAAAAAATGTCTCCAGACATTGTCAGATGTTCTCTGGGGGGCAAATCACACTGTACCTCCCTTTGAGAACTGCTGGTCTTAGTTGGGTGACCACTTGAGTGGAGGTGGACACTGGGAAATCCTGTTGTCAAGACAACTTGCCAGGGAGGGGAGAGCAGTGTAATTGGAAGGAAGACTTTGAATCTTGGCCCCTCCAGTTACATGACTTCTTTCCCTATCCCCTACTCACTCCTAGTCTCCCTTTACCAAAAAATTGCACACACACAGTATTTTCATAAATGACTTTTACTTCTTTATCATCATTTCTCTTGACAGTAATTCTTGGCAATGTGCATATAACATGAAGGGAAGCATAACTTTCAGAAGTCATCAAAGATATTATCCTGTTGTCCTCATTTTCTTAAACCATTAAAATATTTTCATTTATAAAAATTAATCTAAATATAAATATTGACACTAAAGATCAAAATCACTTGATGACAAAATAATTCTTCTGGAACTATAACATACATATACTTATGGTTTTTAATAGTAAATTAAATCATCTTTGCACTTATTTGGCACAAGGAAACCTTTATAAAAGTTCAGATGCCACACAGCAGGCTGCTGATTCTTTTTTGTTGTTTTTTGTTTGCAAGGCTTACACAGTACACATTTTTGTCAAAGAAACTGAATATTTTTAACACTGTAACACAACAATAGTTGCTTTTCATGCCTCTTAAAGAAAAACGTTCTATTTGGAAGTCAGATCTTTTTTTGTTGTGTTTTTAAAATTTGTTTTTGTTTGTTTTGCTTTGAATCACACCAACAGAACAAAAAGCCGAAGATTTACTTATTTCAAAGGAGTCATTTCTGTTAGATGACACATAACACAGCATCAGCAAGGAGTATTATTGGAAGATAACGTAGACCCCCATCAGGAGTGGATCATAGCACACAAATCAGCAGCAAATCAGATCTGGAAATGCACATAGCAACAAAATAACTTAGAGGTTGAAAACAACACAGAGTTGTTAGGCTTTTGTGATGCATTCTAATAATAATTAGCATAAAGGTGTGGCTTTGGCAAATTAATCTCTCTGGCCCTCAGTTATTAAATCTGAACTATGGGAACACCTATTGAATGAGGTTGCCATAGGATTAAAACGAGAAGAACATTGCCTCCTTCAGAGCAGGCACTTAATACACATTCATCATAACTATTTTCTCGCCTCCTTTTACCTTCTTCCTAAGGTTCAGAATATATCAGGAACAAACGTAAAAGAAGGTTGTTAAAGCCCAATTGAGTGAAGTCCAGTTCCATTTGCTTTTATAAACGCACCCTAAATAGTCATGCATTTGATACGGGCTCAGAAAAACCGCAGACATGGATAGTCAACTCTTGTGTCCATTAGATGCACAGTCTGTCATTTAATTTTTTATATCTATAAATTTTCTAAGGCTATTCCCTAATCATTTTTTATCTTTAAGGTCATTTTGCTACTTTGCTGAATATTGACTGGGAAATAAATTTTGGAGGACAAAAATGTTCTCGTGGTTCTCTGCAGTAATTCATTTACCTGAACTTCGTTTAGATGTGATCACTGCTAAACCCCGCCATGCTGATTCTGACAGTGCCCTATAGTTGAGCCAGTGGCGGTCCTTCTCAAGCCGCTTTCTCCTTCAGGTGGGGAAACTGTCAGTAAGCCCATGGAAGAACCCTGAATTCTTAATGAGACATTGTTTCAGATAGACCTGGGCATGGCATGAGTGAGTCAGAACTTCTCATCCTGTGGCTTGTGACTGCAAAGCAATGGGAATGGCTGGTAGTGTGGTAGGCTAGAAGCTTAGCAGGAAGGAGGTGGCCGAACGAAGGGAGCCTGCAGACTTGACGGCTGAGCAATCCCAGAATTAGACTGTCCCCAGTGCTCACTGCAGGGACTCGCTTTTCCCTTAGGATTTGCAAGATGAAGATGCTTGTGAGAGATTAATAAGCATTAATGATGTATTAAATGATAATTCCCATCTTCCTCCCTCTACCCCCCTCCAACAGTTTTCCTCTGGACAAATTGTTGACATGGAATACAAGCTGAATCAAAGGGATTAAAAAAAGATCTTAAAGTCAACACATAGTAGTGAAGCAAACAGGGAAAATACGTAGCTTAAACATGGAGCTCTGCTGTTGGAAGCCAGTGTCTTGGTTTTCTGTCTTGGATTCCCCTGGGAGCCTAAGGCAAAGAGTGGGCAAGACCGCAATGCTGAAGTCTGAGACGGCTTTCTGGGTGAGGTATCAGGACAGCCCTGTGCAGTGGTGTACTGTGGCCTCCCCAGGCCTTCTCCTCAGGTGGAAATCCATACAGTACTCGATGGCTGTTGGGTCAAGGCACTGTCGTGTACAGCCGGAGGCAGTGGGTCACTGGCAGTGGAGTTCCATGGCATCAGTACATCACAGCTGACTCCAGAGCAGGCTCCTGAGGTGAGACATTGAACACACTCTCATGAGCCACTTGGGAAGAGTGAGAAGAAGCAATGAAAAATAATATTTACTGCTTTTTTATTTATTATTATTATTTTTTTAAATAGAGATGGGGTTTCTCCATGTTGGCCAGGCTGGTCTCGAACTCCTGACCTCAGGTGATCCGCCCACCTCGGCCTCCCAAAGTGCTGGGATTACAGGTGTGAGCCACTGTGCCCGGCCTGTTTACTGCTTTTTATACCAAAAGCTATTCATGCTTATTGACCAGTTAGATATTTCACAACATTTAAAAACTGATGTAATTTTTAAATGCATACTTCTTAATCCAACTGAAATTAATTTTGGTATTTGGAATAAGGTAATTATCAAATGTGCCTTCTTTCCCACTACCATCCCAATGTCCAGTATCCCAAGCACAGTGTTCTTGTTTGTTTAATAATCCATACCTTCTAGTTTCTAAATCTTTTACAAAGATAACACATTCTCATATGTGCCTGTATCTATTTCTGGGCTATTTTATTTCATTAATGGTCAGTTTCATTTCAGCTTTTGTTTTAAAATCTGGGAGGAAAATCTCTGTAATTTTGCAAAATGCTTTGGTTTATTCTTTCTGATTTATTATTATATGACTTTAATTTGAGGAAAATTTCACCGAGTTTTTAAATGAGAATTAATTAAGCTACAAACTAATTTGGAAAGAAATGACTTTTCTTATTGAACTGTTGATGTGATTTATTAAAATCCACTTATGCCTAGTGTTCCATTATTGGAATGCTAAGCATGTGGGCGTTATTTATGTCCTACTGCTCAAGGTCATCATCAAAGTCTGATATATTTTACTCAGGCAAAAATTCAAAAAACTGCAACCTCCAGCATAAATGGGTTAATTGATATAAAAATATTTAAGCTATCCTTGCATTCCCACAAAATCTACCTGTTATTTATTTATTCATTCATTCTTAGAGACAGGGTCTCGTTCTATTGCTCAGATTGGAGTACAGTGGTGCGATCACAGCTCACTGCAATCTCAAACTCCTCCGCTCAAGGGATCCTCCCCTTACCTCTCCAGTAGCTGGGACTACAGGCACATGCCACCATAACTGGCTAATTTTTTATTTTTTGTAAAGACAGGTCTTACTATGTTGCCCAGCCTGGTCTTGAACTCGTGGCCTCAAGTGATCCACTCACCTTGGTCTCCCAAAGTGCTGAAATTATAGGTGTGAGCCACCTTGCTTGGCCTACTGTAATTTGTTATTGAATTTACTGCTCTTTAACTGGCTAATATTTTATTTCATATTCTTCATCTCTGAAGAAGTACAGCTAGTGTCACAATTTTCGTGTGTCTGTGCGTGCCTGTGTGTGATGGGCACAGAACATGTATACATACTTACCAGCCATGTATCAGGCTTTCATGATTGGGGTTATGACAGCTTCACAATGTGAATCTTTTCGTTTTCAATTTTTTGATGACCTGGAATATTTTATATGGTATGGGAATTAATTGTTCTTTAAAAGTTTATCAGCAAAATCATTTGGCCACAGAATCTTTTAGAAAGATTTAATAAATTTTAAGTTTCTTTTTATTCTTAAGTTTTTGCTATTTTTCTGATTTGATTCTGATTTGACTAGTATTGATTCTAAATTTATGAGAATGGTTTTACATCACATTGTATATTTTTATGAAAAATTGACATCTTTTTATATAATATTTTGTTTTATTTTCAGTTTTTTTCTTCATGTGACTTACAAAACATTTCTATTTCTTCCAAATAATCAACTCCTAGATGTAGATCTAGAGAGAACATTTCTGTAGTTTCTGGTCTTCATTGAATGTTTTTTTGTGTTTATTTTTGATGTCTGCAATTCAGTGTCTAATTCGTTTCTTTTTTAACAAGGAATAAAATATTTAATACTATAAATTTGATGCAGTGTAGTTTTATATGTATCCTATTTGCTTTGATATATGTAATGTTTTTTCATTTTGTAAGTGTCCTGTGGATTTTTCTCTCCAATTCAGTAGTTACTTTGAAGTGTGTGTGTGTGTCTGTGTGTGTGTGCGTGTGCATGTGTATGTGTATGGACAGTTGTGTATGTGAGTACAAGTGGTTTTCAACTTACTTCTAAGTAGGGTTTCTGTTTTTAACTTTTTTGTTCTAATTTTCTACATCGGCCCTGTCCGACATAGCAGCCACCACATGCGGCTATTTACATTCAGATTCACTAAAATTAACTAAATTTAAAAATCAGTTCCCCCAGTGCAGTAGCCACATTTCACGTGCTCAGTAGCCACATATGGCTAGTGGCCACTGTCATGGTCACTGCCCTCATTACCAGTGACATTAGACGGCACGGCTCGAGATCGTGTTCGGCACTGTGACTACAGAGGGCTTACTTTACTTTTTGGAATTTGTTGAGGTATTCTTTGTGATTTGTATAAAATCAATTTTTAGGCCGGGTGTGGTGGCTCATGCCTGTAATCCAAGCACTTTGGAGGCCAAGGCGGGCGGATCACCTGAGGTCGGCAGTTCAAGACCAGCCTGACTAACATGGTGAAATCTCGTCTTTAAAAAAAAAAAAAGAAAAAAAATCAATTTTTATAAATGGTCCATTGATGCCTGGAAAGAGAGTGATCTATAAAGTTAGACAAACATCTTAACAGTTACCCTATTCAGTTCTCTAATTTATATGTATTTATGGGATACATAGGCTGCCAAAGGCTGATAAGGGAGTTTTAAAGTCACCAACCATTGCACCATAAATTGTGTTGCTCTATTATCATCTGCCAAATCAAGAAAGGCTCATGACTTACTAGTTTATTTTATCAAAATTAAAATATCTTTCCTCCTTGTTTTCTCTCAATGCTTTTTATCTAGAATTCTCCTCTCTTTGAAAGTAATTATTTCTGCCCTATTTTGCTTTTATATTTGTTTGTTTCGTAAATGTTGCTGGGGTGCGGTGGCTCAAGCCTATAATCCCAGGACTGTGGGAGGCTGAGGCGGGTGGATCACAAGGTCAGGAGATTGAGACCATCCTGGCTAACATGGTGAAACTTTGTCTCTATTAAAAATACAAAAAATTATCCGGGCGTGGTAGCACACACCTGTAGTCCCAGCTACTTGGGAGGCTGAGGCAGGAGAATTGCTTGAAACCCGGAAGGTGGAGGTTGCAGTGAGCCGAGATTGCACCACTGCACTCCAGCCTGGGTGGCAGAGTGAGACTCCATCTCAAAAAAGAAAAAGGAAAAAAAAATGTCTATTCTTCTGTTTTTAACCTCTCTGTGTTACTTTAAGGTAATTTATTTTTATTTTAAAAACTTATTGAGGTGAAAGCCACACAAAATAAACCATTCTAAAATGAACAATTTGGTGGTATTTAGTATGCTCACGAGGTTGTACAACTACCACCTCTATCTAGTGTCAATAAATTTCTGTCACTCTGAAGTAAAACCCCTTACTCATGAAGAAGTTTCTTCTCATTCCCCTTTCCCACAACCTCCGGCAGCCAGCAGCAATCTATGTCTGTCTCTATGAAAGACAATTAATTTTTTTTTCTTTATTTTATTTTTAAAAACGGGGTTTCACCATGTTGGTCAGGCTGGTCTTGAACTCCCGACCTCAGGTGATCCGCCCGCCTTGGCCTCCAAAGTGCTTGGATTACAGGCGTGAGCCACCACGCCCGGCTGACAATTTATTTTTAATTTTCTTATTTATAACCAATTCCTTCCCTGACCCTAGTGGTCTGCCCTTTTAGTGTGATAATGCATCTTTTTCCACTCTGTGAAATAATGGTCAGAAGCAAGGGAATTAGACTTTGCAAGGTCAGGGTTAATGGCTGACCAAGGAAGAGAAGGCAGTGAGGAGAGCTATTGCCACATAATGCCTGAGAGTAACCTGTAATTCAAAAGGATGTGCCCACCGTTATGCCATTACCTGGTGCTTCTGTGCTTATGAGACAGGGACAATGACGGGGGAAAAGGAAGGGAGGAATGAGTGAAGGATAAAAGAGAACAGAATAAATTTGTCCTTGCTTCCGTTTTGTCATCTCAGACATGATCTGGCCTCCGAGTAACTGGTGTCACAGAGACAGCTTAGTTAGATGGTCATTTGTTCTGCAGCAGCATCAAGCACTTGCCAGAATTTTAACATGTATACTGGTTTTGTGAAAGGACAACAAACCTAGGGGTTCCCAAAATCACTAAGCTAAAGGGAAAAGTCAAGCTGGGAACTGGGTCATTCAAACTTGCCTCCCGTTTTGATTCCTAAATAAGATGGCCACAAGATGAAAAGCTACACACCTCCCCCACATTTCATCCACAAGGAAATTCCTAGTGAGCCCCAAGATCTTTACCCTAAGGTGTCTCAGTTAAAATTGCACCATGGCAATGTAAATTGATAGCTTACCATTACAGGTGCAGTTGCCCCCTGCCCACCAGACACAAATGCACATCTGATTGTCCCCCTGCCCCATTTTGTCCATGTTATTTTATATAAAGATACAGATTCCGTGCATTTTCCCTCTGCCCCATTTGTCTATGTCATCTGATGTTAAAAAAAAAGGCAGATTCACTGAGCCAGACAAAGGCATGAATGACTATTTTTCTCTACCCTTCTCTTACATGAAAATTGTGTACTTCTCAGTATCCTGTCTTTTCCCCTTTAAATTTGGAGCCCTCAAAATCATCTTCGGAGAAAGGAATACACTTGTCTTCTGCAGGTGCATCCTTAACTTTGGCAAATAAACCTTGTGAAATGATTGAGACTTGTCTCATTTTTCTTGACTGACAGTTTTTAAGCAAAAGATCCAACAGATTTCTCTGTATAATTTCTAGAGTTCATGCAAATTATTTGCTTTCTCTTCCTTTGCTATATTTAAGAGTAGCTGCTGACTTTTTTCAGGAACACAGCATTAATGGCTAATGAGAAATTTAAGCAAGAGTGAATATGGATTGAAAACAGAATAAAAACTCTTACACCTCAACCAGACCTTAATCTCCTGTTTACATATTTTTATTTCTCTTACATTAAACCTGCTTTCTACAAGGAGCTGGAGATGCAGCTGAGAGGATATACCCACATATTAAAGAGATACATACCAGGCAGGATGTTACTTAGTTTTAGAACCCCATCCTTACTGCTAAACAAACAGTTAATAGCGGCTACACCACTAGGATGTTCTGATCCAATATCGAGGTTATAAACTCTATAGTGGATATGGACTCTGGAATAGGATTGTGCTGTTATCCCTAGGGTAACTTATTCTGTTGATCAAATTATTGGGTCAGCATGTATTAACTTGCTTAGACTAGTGTGGTCTTAGTTTAGGTTGTTTGGAGATTGAATTTTGCTCCGAGGTCACCCCAACCAAAATTTTTAATGCAGAGATAATAGGCTAGAGCCTGTATGCTTGAGGTTTTTATTTGCATGAATGAATGAAAGCTCCATAGGGTCTTCTTGTCTAGTTTATATCCACCTGTTCACGGATAGGTCCATTTCACTGATTAAAAGTAAGAGACAGCTGAACGCTCGTGTGGCTATTCATAGAAGTCCCTATATAGGGAACAAGTGATGATGCTACCTTTGCACAGTCAGGATACCACAGCCGTTGAACACGTCACTGGGCAGGCAGTGCTTCTAATACTGGCAATGAGGTGGTGTTTTTGGTAAACAGGTGGGGCATGATTTGCCGAGTTCCTTTTACTTTTAGTAATCTCTCCTTAGAGAACACCTGTGTTAGGTTAACAGTGTAAATCATAGGGTGCTTATTACATCATTTATTGATATTAAGCTGTGAACTGTCAGTGGGTTACTCAGGTCTGATGTAAGCTTATGCAATGGAGAATGTCTTCATGTTACTTATATGAACACTATTGCTTCTATAAGGTAATAGATTAGTCTGACGTGATGTTAGGAGTTCAGTAGAGTGATTAGAGTTTAAGATAGTTAGATGTTGAACTTAAATGCTTTTTTAATTGGTGGGTGCTTTTGGGCCAACTATGGTGGTAATATTTTTTACTCTCTGTAGGAAGGTTGTTTCCTAGGGTCTAAAGAGCTGTCCATCTTTAACAGTTAAACTTACAGGGAGATTAAGTAGTTCTGTGGGTAAATTTAAAATCAAACTAAGATTCTATCTTGGACACCAGCTATCACCAGGCTCGGTAGGTTTGTCACTGCTACCCATGAATGTTCCCACTATTTTGCCACATAGGTGAGTGTGCTCTTTCAGCTGTTCTTGGGTGGCTCGTCTGGTTTCAGGGGACTTGGCTATAGTTCTCTGTGTAAAGTTATTTCTAGTTAATAGATTATGCAGAAGGGTAAGGACTTGTCTTTGCTTTTTAGTGCTCGATACGGTTCCTTCATCTTTCCCTTACGGTACTGTGTCTATTGCGCCAGGGTAAAGTTTTCTATCGCCTGTACTTTTATCTAAGGTAAATGGTTTGTTTAAGATAGTTTGATAATATTTTCAGTGAGATATGGGGCTAGAGTTGGCTCCAAGTGATCAGGTCATGATGAAATCTTCCGGGTACAAGCGAGATGCTTTGGGTTAAGTTACACTTTAGTTTGTCCGAGTGCACTTTCCAGTACGCTTATCATGTTACTACTTATCTCTATGTGTAGAAAGTTACTAGTAATAGTGGTTTTTCGGGTAACATTTGAGGAGGTGATGGGCGGTGTGTGCATGCTTCATAGCCTTATTCAACCAAGCACTCTGCTCTTGGTTTACTGCTAAATCCACCCCCCAGTCAAATCCAACAGACCATAAGACCATGGAGGAAGTATACTTTTTGGGGTTCTGATGGAGGAGCTACAGAAGGAAAGGCTGCAGAAAGGAGGTACCCCCAACAGTGAAAGGGATGAACATGAAGACAGAGATGACATTTACCATCAAATCCTTGGTGGTGATTTTCCTTTCTTTAGTCCTGTTTGTTGAGGAGCCTTGGAGAATGAAGTTGCGGTTAAATGTTTTAATGGTGGTCACTGAAGATGTCTCAATTTTTTCAGCTAAAAGGAAATAAATGGGAAACAATGTTCCCCAGAAGACAGACTGATTGTTAAGGAAAAAACAAGGAGGCCAGATTACTCAGACTTTTGTTCTAGACTTGCCATCTCATTCCTGAACTGTGTTTGACTACGGGATCTTTTCGTTTTGTGTTTATTTTTATGTTGGACAAAGAAGTCAGGGGCATTGTTGAAAGCTTTCTGGGAAACGATAGCTCAGAGACAACCCAGTACAGTTCAAAAATACTTATGTGCAGTCCTGAAATAGAAAAGTTCTAAAACTTGCAAATTTTTACAATTTTGGAGCCAAAATAGTCTGATTACAAAACCTGACCTGAACTGACATGAGGCCATTTATTGTCCTTGTCTATCTCACAGAGTGCAAATGTTCTTATACTCTGCTGTAGGATATTCATGTGTTTGATTTTCAGATGCTGCCTAGATGCCACGGGGGGTGTTAAGACATGTAATGCACAGGTAGTATATTACCTTTCTAATGCCCAAGAAATTATGAAGCACATATGGACCCAAGGGTTTCAAATAAAGGATTGTGGATCTGTGATAAATTTTAACTGCATACAGTTTTGTAGATCATAAACGTTCAATAAATGTTTGTTAAATGATCAATAGCAGAACCAAGGCTCAAATGCACATCTTTGAACTTTTGCTCCTGTAATTTTTAAATCTAAATTTCTAGTTTGGCATCATCCTTATGTGGCTTCTGAGCCCAGGGCATTGGTTGAGAAGTGTCCATTAGATAAAGGTGATGTGACTGGCATTGCTGGAATCCTTTCTGGGTTGGGCACTGTGGCAGATACTGTTGGTGTTCTGTTCACTTCTCCCTGACAGTCACCATTCCAGCACATTCCAACAAATCCTACTGCAAGTACTGCCACTCTGTCTTGGTTCATGCATGGGGCAGGTCAGAAGTACCAGGGAGTTACTGCCCCCAGAAGTAACTCTCAGCCAGAAATGGATGGGGGTTCAAGAACAAATACCCCATCCCCCTGCCCTCTGGGCAGAAAACTCAAAGGTGCAGCTAACATTGTCTCCCAGAGGTCACTGAGAGGACTCAGCCTTATTTGCCCAAAGAAGTAACCCCTAATTCAAGTAGCCTGTATTGATTGACTTAATTTCTTTCTGTGAATCCCTTCTCTTCTTCTCTACCAGTGTTCCCTGGAATCACCTCCTAAACAAGCTACTTTCGCTCCTATCCTTGTCCCAGGGTTTACTTCTAGGGGGGACCCAAGTCAAGACAGACAAGGGCAATTCTGTGTGAGAACTCGCCATTAGATCTAATTCTCAAACTCAGGTCTCTGAGTTACCCAAAGTAGATGATCCAGGCTTAATTCTTTGGTAGCGTTTTGGTTTTAATTTAGCATACCTGTCACCGGTGGAGCAGGCAGTTTCCTCCTTTGCTGCCTGGATGTGTCTATGGTTTGTACCTACAAACAGAACACAGTGAGCAATATACCTTTGTAGAGCAAAAGATAATTTATCGTCTAAATTTTCCAAGCTATGTAACACTGCAACAGAGGGAGAAAGGGACAAACACACCTGGGTCCTTTGCTTCTGATTCCGTCTTCTTGTGAGGCTCACACATGGTGCTATATTTAATCCTGCAATGGTCAGGGCTGAAATCCGGCTCTCAATGTCAGAAATCTTAAAGCAACAGAAAGACAGGATTGGCAGGGAGAAACTACAGAAGGGAAAATATTTGTTAAAGGTGTTAGGAATTTATAAAGACAAATCTGCTTTGATGTATGCTCATTCATTGATTCATTCATTCAACTTCTACCAAGCACTTCTCTATCTAGTGTGTAGCAAGAAAATAAAACACAGGTCTTTCTTTATAAATTTAAATTTCTAGTTTGTTAGCTCTAGAGCATGTCAACAACCCTGTCAGGGCATGCCTAGGGATAAATGAAAGCCTGGGGGCACACTGGGGACCCTGGTCCACGGCCACCTGGCTCAGCATAGGTGTGAGGAGCGGTCAGGGAAGTGATAGAAGGTAACATTTGAAGGGTAAGTTATGATTTACATGTCCTGCTTCCTTCTTCTGTAACTTAGTGAATCCAAAACCACAGCCCCAGGTTTTAGAAGGGAGGCCTAGCAGCCCCCGGTTCAAGTCCATCTCCTCCATTAAGAAGCCAACCAGCCCTGAGAAACTGTCTTCCCTCTCTGGGCATAATTTTCCTAATTTACAACATGGGAAGGTCAAGAGAGAGCTCAGATTTCCTTCCAGCAGAGTCTGAACGCAAAAATAGAAAGTAAGAACCCACTTAGTGCCCAGAGAGAACCCTGGTCCTCCCCTGTCCTCAGGGATAAAGATGCTGTCCCTGCTCTTAGAAAAGGGAATTATGATGTGCCAGGCACCATGCTAAGTGTTTTAAATACATGAGCTCATTCATGTCTCAAAATAATTCTATGAAGTAAGTTCCATTATCTTGGCTTCACAGATAAAGGAACTGTGGCTCAAAGGGATAAGTGATACAGCCATCATCTCACAGCCAATCTGGGCAGTGCATGGAATTAATGTCAGTGGCCATGCTCTTGTCACATTGCCACAGTCTCAGAGGATGTGCCAAGGCCTAGCATGGGGGACATTGGAGAAGGAAGGGAAAGGCTAGCCAAGTCAAGGGAAGACAGCAAGATTCTACTGAGATGGTGTATTCTGAGTGTTGCCAGGGCATCAAACAATACCCTTATGCTAGACCCCAGCCAGTGTGTGTGCTCCACGCAATAGGTCTCCATGGCCTCCCAGTCTGCTACAATTCTCCGCTACTCAAGACAAATTGAAATTCTGCTGTCATTTATTGAGGGCTTCTTTGAACAAAGTCTACTGGGATAGGAGCTAAAGGAGGTGCACAGAAAGACTGAAGGGTCAGCAAATTTGGGAGATGCTTCCCCTACCCCTGAGGGGCGGCAGTCATGGTCAGAAAAGGAGGAGAGGCGGGTGAAAGCCAAGTTTGTGGCAGCTGGTAAGAGAACACAAGTAGACTCCAGAAGTGCCATTTGAGCCCTGCCCTTCCTGGCCCCCAGATGCCTTTCTGTTCTGAATCTTCACATTTTACATTAAGAACTACATTCTTTGGTTTATGAACCAACAAACTGCACAAGCCTCTGAGAAAAGTTGCAGGCTAAGCTTTTACCAGTCATTAGCAACTGGTATGGATTAGATGCTCACATTCTTCCCTAGAAGCAGTTTTGATGGAGGGCCTTGCTCAGAGCGCCCCGGGAGAGACAAGGTCAATGGGAAAGCAAGCTGCTGACCTCTTCATTTGTGGACTGTCAGGTTCTGGAATAACAAAGGCTTAATTTTTCAAGTTTCAGTCCACAGGACAAAGGACAAAGAAGCAGGAGACTACTGAGGGCTGATTTTGCCTGTATCTTATCTCTCTATATGACTATGTCCCACTTCAGTGATGTCATATATAATTATGTCCCACTTCTAGACCTGCATGTCCAAGGAGCCGTACATTTGCTAGAAAGGGATGACCAATTCAGCTCTGCGTTTCCTGGGAGCCAAAGCCAACCGCTCCATGTCCACAAGATTAGAGACCAAGTACTCAGAAGAACAGCCTCTCCTGACACTGAGAGTTAAGAGAGGCTTTCTCCAGGGATTCTCATAGACACAACCTTGCATATCGCAGTGGACAGCACCTTAGCCTGCTTCCCAAGGGCCGGTCTGCAGTGGCACTCTGTCTTCTCAAAGGTAAACTCTAAATTGATAGCATCCTTAGAATCTGTCCTAACCCAAGAACACAATTTAGCATATGTACCTTCCTCAATGGGGACCCTCCTGCCATCCTGCAAGAAATCCTCTGTGACACTAGATTTTGCATGAGAACAGACAACAGGGAGTTGGAGGCTTCACTCTCTGGCACCAGTTAGCCAGGTGGGAGAATTTCCGCATGCCTGGAAATGCAGTTGAGATAATCTGCAAAGCTGAGGGTCAACAACCTCCCATGCAAATTAAGGACACCTAGGCAAGTGCATGTATGTCTGAGGGCAGGACCTACACACTTCCCAGGAAATCGCACAGCACAGACTGGTGAGGAATGTGGGCTGGTTTGGTGTGGTGGCTCACACCTGTAATCCCAGCACTTTCGGAGGCTGAGGCTAGCGGATCACTTGAAGTCGGGAATTTAAGACCAGCCTGGCCAATATGGTGAAACCTCGTCTCTACTAAAAATACAAATATTAGCGGGCATGGTGGTGCACACCTGTAATCCCAGCTACTTGGGAGGCTGAAGCAGGAGAATTGCTTGAACCTGGGAGGCATGGGTTGCAGTGAGCCGAAATAGCGCCACTGCACTCCAGCCTGGGCGACAGAGTGAGACTCCATCTCAAAAAAGAAAACATTGTGGGCTATGAGCTCGTGAAATTTGGGTTAAAATCCAGGTTTTATCACTTTCTAGGTATTTGACCTTGGGTAAGTTTCCTCAGATAAAAAAGGAGAATAGTAGCAGTAACTCTATGTGGTTGCTAAAAAAAATAAATATAATAATGTGGTAAAGCATAAAGATAAATACCTGGTACAAAATAATGCTCACAGAGCATTGGGAATTACTGATAACATTATTGTAATATTTAAAAATGAATGATAAATTAATAGGCACATTTAAGCACACAGAAAATGGACATTTGGAACTCCAGAGTTTTCTGCCATAAAACATGGCTCCAATAATTTAAGTCTAGAAAAATGTAGAAGGAGGACTAACTAGTTATCCAATAAAATCCTCCCAAACACCCATAAATATTACTTCCTGCAAAGTCATTCAAGAAGTATTTGCTATACAATGTAACAAAACAAGCGATTTGATTCTACTTCATATAACTTTGACAATAAATTGATTAAGTCTTGGGTGAGATTTATGGGAAATAATTTCTTCTGAGAAGAACTGCTGTTCAGCCATTCTTACTGATAATAGTCAATGGAGCTATCTGTCTGATGGGCTTATTTCTAGTTCACAGCATTAACCCATCCAGAGTGAGGAACTGTGCCCTTTCATTCTCTGGAGTGGTTAATGATGTCAGGAGTTGTATTTTTGACTCAATAAAGTGAAAATATTTACTTTTAAAATAATTATCACCTAAGTCATCTTCCCTGTGAAACAAAAATAAAATCTCGGTACCCCCAATTCATGATGCCAAGACGACGGAGAAGTTCAGTTTGGAAGCTGAGTCACAAACGCCACCCCCATACCCCGCCAGAATAAGAAAAAATCCTGCCTTTCCTTTGTTCCTAAACTGATAGCTACAGAGAGAAGGCCACATGTCTTCACAGGGGGCCTCTGTCACCCTGACAATGTAAATTAACAGCTTATTTTCATGTGTACAGGACAAGAGGAAACTAGAAATTGTCCCTCACCCACCTGAAAATGAATGGATGTTTGACTGCTTCGTCTACTCCCTTTATCTTATGCAAAGCACAGATTTACTGAGTGCAAGATGAATGCGTAATTGACCATTCCCTTTACCCCTCCTTTTCATGTGCAACCTGCAGATTCATGAGAATGTGACCAGACTCTCCCTCTTTCCCTCCACCCCTTTCCACTCCTGCCCACTTTTCCCCTTTAAATATTGAAACCCTCAAAATCCTGTTAGGAAAAAGTATGAGCCACAGATCGTACTGTGGTTTCTCTTTTTTTCTGTGTGCATCTTGAATCTTGGCAAAACAAAACAAAACAAAACAACCCTCTAAAATGACTAAGACTCAATTCAGTCATTTTCTTTGATTTATGTCTCTATTCAGATATGGTTTCTATTGACCACAATTCTCCCAATGATTCAGTTTTAAGATGCAGGATCTGTAGAAGTATCAGCAAACCAGGGGTCTATACTGAACTGAAGCTGCAGAGACGTGTCTCTCAAACTTGAGTAACACATGGATCCCTTTTAAAGAAAAAAAATTGTCATGGGTCCTGAGAATATATCTGCAGACCCCAGTTTGAAAATCGGTGGCTTAATCCATGGTCAGTTTTGATTTACAGAGTCAAAGGTTAAGGGAATATCAATGAAAACTTCAAACAGCCATCTTCACGAAGTTATAGAGACTATGTCAATCAGTTTTAAATAGCCGTGTCTAAATCCTGCCTGCTCCTCATGAAAAATATTGTTTGCATGGATATCTGAGAAATCTATATGCTTCCAATTTCCT
Organism: Cacajao melanocephalus; assembly: GCA_963573385.1. NCBI lineage: Eukaryota > Metazoa > Chordata > Mammalia > Primates > Pitheciidae > Cacajao > Cacajao melanocephalus. The sequence continues at coordinate 137,803 of CAUYLG010023510.1, read as the reverse complement.
TCATTTATTCACCCCATTTTTATCGTGGGCTAAATCTGTGCCAGGTATCGTGCTAGGCACTGGAGTTACATGTTAAGCCACACAGCTACAGTTCTATGCTCACGGAGCTTTCAGTCTATGCTGGGGAGTATTGGCACTGACTAAGTAATCAACAGTGTGATAAGGGTCAGAAAAGGATGGTCTTGGAGTGGAATGGAAACCTGTATAGTAGAGAGACCTATGTATGGGTCAGGAAATTTCTCCAAGAGGAAACTGGCATAAGGTTTTAAAGGGCAGTCCAATATATATTATCAAGGCTTTAATTTCAGAGAGAAGAGGACTACACTTTTAAAAGGAGAATTTGGTAGAATCCATCTGAAGGATCATATCCATGCAAGCATGGTGGAGATGATGACAGCTGGCAGATACAATGGCTTTAAAGTGATGCTTGTGGAACATGGGGCTCCCTCTTTCACCCTGCAGGACCCCATGTGGGCAGAGAGGAGAGTTCTCACCTGGAGTTCAGCATGGTGAACCTGGGCTGCAGCTGTGGCCACCTGGTCCTCTAGATCTGCCAGATGGGTCTCCTCAGTGCCACTGTGGATGCAGCGGGCGGCATCTTCCAGCTCAGTCAGCTGGCTCTCCAGTCCATACACAGTGCCTGCTGCCAGGTACACCTGTAGAGAGAGCGCTGCATTTGAGTTCATGTCTGCAGACCTGGGACTGGTTGGGGTCCCTTGAGGAGATGCTGGCAATTCAGGAGAGTGAGAGAGAACTAGGCTTAACATTGCAGGGGGAATGTTATTTTTATGACATTTATCAACGTTCTTCACACTTAGATGGTAGTGTGAGGTTTTGAAACCCCTCACTGTCAACCACACCTTCCCTCCCCCACCAACTTTCCTGTAAGAAAAAGCATTTTAAAATGGCTTTTGTTCAAACAGTACAAAATACATGACATCAGCTATGCAAATTGTGTATTGGTCCAGTGACTAAAAAAATGACTATCAAGAAGAAACAAAGAGAAAAACTCATGATGGAGTTTTGCCAGTAAGACTTTTGGTTGGCATTTAGTAATTGAGAAAAAATTCAGAAAATACAAAAGGGGAAATAATTTAAAATAATTACAAATTTTAAGTGAATTCTCTCTGATTAATTAGTTTCTGCATGCTTGAACGAGGTTAAGGGAATTAAAATAAATCTGAAATTCACAGTAGAAAAATACTTAAATTCTTAGAAAATAGTGTGATATTAAGAGAAGCATGTCAAGTCTATTTATCTGTCAATTAGGACAGTTTTTTTGAGAGCTATTAAAAATAAGAGAGCAAGTCTGATAAGGAAAGAAATTTAAGAAAAAGAAACATTTTGGGCTTATAAGTTTATAAGGCTATTCCCATAGAAGTGAGCAAGGTAAAATCCTTAAAGTAATTCAGACTAAGGGATGTGGACCAGGCTGAATGAAACAAATGCCTGCTCACCCTAATCAATAATGTGATGATGCAACCAACATATGGAATGAGATGTATCTAAAGAAAGGAATTACTTAAAGAGAGGTTCCTGAGGTTTAATCAACGTATAAAAATCCTAAACGTGTGATCACAGCAATTTAGAGTTGATTTGAATGAAACACATGGCCAAGACTTTAATAGTTTCTTTAACTTGAGTAAAAAGTAGAGCAGAGTTGAAGACAAGTCAAGAGCTTAGGTACACAAGTCATGTGCTTTTTTTTTTTTTTTCACTTAGTGATGCTATGCTGGTGAGGGAAAGAAGCCTGAGGATGCTTCCACTCTGTCAATTCCTTGGCATGATTAACTCATCTGTTTTAAAACCGGCACTTTTACAAAACATTCTAAGGTAGAACAAAGGCAGGTACAGGTCTGATGAAAGCAAATTTGTGCACCATCACCAGGCATAATTACCTGGGCTGTGGGAGCTTTCAGCAGTGACTGGGTACAGAACATGTCACATCCAATGATTCACCAGTCATACAGGGGCCATGAATCAAATGTCTGTTGGGAATTGCCAAACTTCAGTTTATCTTTTGTTTTCTATTCCTTTATCAGATGCTTAACATGTAATTGTGTTTCAAACAGAGAAATTCTGTTTCTAAGAGCTTTTCACAATTTAATCGTAGCCATTTATTTTTGTTTTTAAAGCAAGAAATAGTTCTTTATTGTCATATGAAATAAATGATGAGTATTTCAAAGGTATTTGAGGGAAGAAATTATTCAAACATGTATCTCCACACTTCTGAAGCTGAAAAACTTCCCTTCAGAGGGTAAGAAAAAAACTGGGGATGGGGAAAAGGAGGAGAAACAGAGAAAGAGAGAGAGAGAGAGAGAGAGAGAGAGAGAGAGAGAGAGAGAGGCAGGAGGAGCCAGAATGCGCGCGCGCGCGCGCGAGAGAGAGGCAGGAGGAGCCAGAGCAGTTAGAAGTTTATTATACTTTTTAAATACTTTTCCCTATCTACACCAAAAAAAGTCAATTTATTGTAATAAGCTAATTTAAAATATAAATCTACAGTTTTCACAATGAAACAAAATTTGGAGTGATTTAAATGAAATGATTAAACATGGCAATGGTTAAACGTAACTCAGGTCTTAGATTGGAACCTTGATTTTAGCAGAAACATGCAAAACTCAATGTCATCATACCCTGGGATGTGTATCAACCTGATTGCTGTTTACATCTTCAACATGTTCATTTGCTAATGTTCCTTTTTTTTTTTTCTGCCAAGACAAAGCAAGATGAAAAAGCTCCAAGGCCAGAATGTTCATCTTTTACTCCGTGTTCGCTAAAAGCCTACTTTCCTGGCACCAGGAGGAAGGAGAGATTCAGTGGTTTGGCACTGATACCAGCTGAACAGGAATTTACAGCCAAAGCGATGGTGCCTGAAGGACTGGAGGAGGGTGATGATGATGATGGTGGGAATTACAGTGATGATGGCAGCATTAGGTTATTGAACCAGTGGCTGAGCCAAGGGCTTTATGTTGACTTATTTATGTTCATAGCAACCCTTGAGGTAGATACCATTATCATCACTACATTCAAGACGAGAATATTTTATGCTCTAGGAAGGTTTAGTGACTTCCTGATGTCTCACAACTGGGGACCAGTGGAGCCTGGAAGTGATCTCTGAAGCCAGTTTCCTTGCCTTTATCCTCTTTGCCCTATGATACTGTGATATTCTCGGTTGGAATGTTACAACAGTTTGCATTTCAGATTTTAACATAAAGGTACTAGAGTTACTATGGTAATAGATGGATATGATATTGGCTCTGCTGCTGACTTGAAATAACCAAAGGCAACATGCTGTATGATGAAAATGTTATTCTTGCTTTACAAAGCATAACCCATTTGAAAAATGTTCACTTGGATTTGCTTGGCAAGTTACGATGGTTACCATGTCTGGGTAATCTATGACCTCTTCAAACTAGTCATTGATGCCCGTGATCGCATTCACTGGCTCTTGGTTCAACAAGACTTTCTCAAAGTGGTTCAAGGGAGAAGAATAGGTGTTTCTTTAATGAAACACCTATTTGTGATTAAACGCTCTAGAATAAAGAACATTAAACAGATTTCTTTACTGCAGTTCTTCTGAGAGGCTTTAATGTGCTAATACGTATCTCAATTTTCCTAAAAAGAGTATGCAAGTTTCCCAGACTTAGTTGACCTTAGAGCATGTTGTTGGATTTGGCTTCCATGAATATACTTTAGGGGACTAATATATTTCTTTCTTTGCTCTCTGAGGCAGAGAACCACCTGAGTAACCATGACCATCTCCACAAGTTCTAGTGTCACATCCTCTTCAGTGCTGTGAGGGTTGTAGGAAGCTTTGAGAAAGAGGGCCAACATCTGCTGCATGGACCTGGGTTCAGTGGCAGAGCTTGGTTCCCTGCAGTGCAGGTCTACTGTGTCTGTTGCCGCTGGTTGTATACTCCATGGGCAATATGGGGCAGAGCTAACAGGGAAGTTGGGTTTGCCCTGCACTCCTTCTGTGGCTGGGGATTATGGGTTACTCCAAGTTGCCTCTGTCATTTAGCAAAGATGAGAATAAGGCAGGTCCTCTGATGGTGGTGGTGGAGAGAGGAAGCTGACTCATTCCCCCCTCTACCCCAACCCCGTTTACAACCCTGCATACATCCTCAAGGCAGCAGTCCTACTATTCACACCTGCTCATGTTAGTCATTCTCTGTTGACCTTCTAGGTCCATGTTCTATCCTTCTTTGTCCCGCCCTGTTCCCTGGGAGGCTGAGCTATTTGGACTTCATCACCAGGGCTTCCTGGCTGGTGGGATGGGTTTGACCAGTAGAGATACCAGAAGTAGATCAAGGAAGTATTAGAGAGAAGAGTGTTTCTTCCCCACTTTCACTCTGTGTGGGCATCGGGGTTCTGGTTGCAGCTCCAGCCCTGTGGTTATAGCTCCCTCTAGGGGCTGTCTTCGGGCTTCCTCTCTCTCTGGCTCTGGTTATACCGTCCAGGGCTGGTAGCAGCTTCCTTTTATTGCTACTATTCCACCTCAGCATCCCTTAACCTTGCCCACACCTGAGTTAACAGCCCCTTCATGAAATGCTCCTCTTCCAGCCAGACCCCAGCAGGTACAGCCGAGCTCGTCACAGCAAGACTTTAAAATACCCAGAGACCCAGGCATTCAGCCCAAGGAACTAAGCCCCCGCTGCGTACTGCTGTGGAGGCGGGGATTCGCCCCAGGTTGTTCCTGCCTTTAGGGGAGAAAAGAGCTGATTTCACAGCACTCATGCCAGATCGCAGGTGAGCCGTGTCAAAGCTGAGAGAGGAAGGGCATTCTCAAATACCCATGCCCTTTGCTAATTAAGGGGTTAACAAGGCAGTTTATGAAAACAGGAGATTGGATATGTAAATGTGATGTTTCTTTATCTTATGTAGCTCTGGAACCTTCAGAAGTATTTTTAATTTTTTTCCTTTTTTCCCATTTTGCTCAGGACCCATTGTGCCCCTCAAGGAAAGAGAGGCCACAGTAAGACCAATCCGAGGTCCTCGGGAGATCCTCTCTCTCCCTCCCTGTTACAAACGCAACACCAGTGAAGCCTAGTGTAACTGGCAGAGCTGGGAGTCTTCAGAAGTATTTTTAAAAGTGAACATCCTCAACCAAATGTTCTTTTTTCCCCCAAGTCCTGTCCTGCGGTAACCAATGTTCAGGAGGCGAGAATAGTGTCACTGATGCTATTTCTAACAGTCCCTAGGTTCCCCAGCACAAAGGAGAACAGCGGAGGAGTGCAGGACTGCTCTTTATTCTGCAGACCAACAAAAGCCACGATTTAAGGAGATCAGCTGCACCCAGAGGACAGTTTCAGAACCGCCCTGGCTTCTCAGCTGAATTCCATCCGGGAGCAGCAGAGAGGCAACGCGCCCATGGCTCTGTGATCTGTTGAATTAAAGAGAGGAAGAGTCATCCCTTCCCTGACTCAAAAGCCCATAGAATTCAAAAGAATATGGATGGAGTTTCTTCTGAGGTGAAATTTAAAAAGCTGAAGGCTCGGGGAAGGGAAGGAAGAGGAAGAAGGCAGTTAACTCTTTGGGAACAGGAGAGGCATGAGGGGTGCAGGACAGGGGAACAATCACCTACAGACTGGGCCTTCCAGCCACGGTCCCTCTGGGGCTTCTGACATCTTCAGTCTGTGAGTAAGTGGATGTATTTTAAATTGAAACTGTCAATGAACCCAAGGGGGAAAAAAAAAACACATAACTTGCAATTAAAGGATCTTAGAAGATGAAAACTCCAATAAGGCCATTGCATTCTTTTCAATATGCTCCTTGGAGGTAAAAATAAAAGGGCAGGGTATCTTTGTTTTAAGCATGCCATGAGAACTGACCATTGTCATTTAAACCAGATATTTCATACACTGTTTTTTGATACCATACTTTGTAAAAAATACATTCGTTTGCTAGTGAACCATGTCTTTAGATTAACCTTTTCAGTTCAGTGTGTCCAGGATCAGGGCCATCTCAGGACTCAGCTGTGTTAGAGACACATTTAAAGAACAGAGACCCTGCACGTGAGAAGTCAAGCAGTTCTTTTAAAAAAGGACGTCATTCCTCTGGTGTAGTCATACATCAACTAATCATTCACTAAGTGCTTCCTCTGTGTCAGGCTCTGGGTGGTGGACTGGGGCTAGGCTACAGACATAAAAGGTGGTAAACCCTGTTTTGCAGGAATTTATATATCTTGTTCCCAATCTGGGGCTGATTTTGCCCTGCCCCAAGCCCCCAACATTTGACAGTGTCTGGAGACATTTTGACTGTCACACTGGGAGGATGCTGCTACTGGCAGCTAGTGGGTAGAGACCAGGGGTGCTGCTAAGTATCCTACTGTGCACAGGACAGCCCCCACACAAAGCATTATCTAATCCAAATGTTAATAGTGCCAGCCTAATGGGAGATGGATGAGGGAACCGAAAAGATGCAAAGTATGAAAAGTGATCAGACAGATACATGCATAGGTTTTATGGGAGCCCCAAGGGAGAGAATCTTCAACTTTTAAAGTGAAACAAGCACTAGTGTATGTATGTATGTATGTGTGTGTGTGTGTGTGTATATATATATATATATATATATATAAATTTATTCATAGAGATAGGATCTCACCATGTTGACCAGGCTGGTCTCGAACTCCTGGCCTCAAGCAATCCTCCCTTCTTGGTCTCCCAAAGTGCTGGGATTACAGGTGTGAGCCATCACACCTAGCCTGCATTAAAAAAATTTTTTTGTTGTTGTTTCAAGTTTTATCATCAAAAAATACTTCAGGTTGGGCACAATGGCTCTTGTCTGTAATCCCAGTACTGTGGGAGGCCAAGGCAGGAAGGTCACTTGACAGGGCAGGAGTTCTAGACCAATCTGGGCAACAGAGCAAGACCCCATCTCTACTTAAAAAAAAAATCCTCTAATAACAATTCCTGATTTCTGGGAGCAATACTGGAAAATTCTTATCAGCTATTTCCTGAAATACTCAACAGTGATCATGAATATTTACCTGTAAGAATTTATTACATTGTTTGTTTTTCATCACAAATCAGAAAGACTGAAAAATCCATTACTAGCAAATATACCTGTTATGCCAAACCAAACACACAACTCCTCAAGGGACAGTGAGAGCTTTCCTGAACTGCAGTCATCAGTCACAAGCAACCCCTCCTACAGGCCACCTAGATTCTTACTTGACAGCCAAGAATTTTTTATTCTCTTTGAAAGGAAGGGGGAAATTACAAAATCCTTTAACCTAAACATAGTCATAGTTTGCTAAACAATGAGGATATATTATGAGAAAGGCATAATTGTGTGAACATCATAGAGTATACTTACGCAAACCTAGATGGTATAGCCTACTTCACACCTAGCCTGTTGCTCCTAGGGTACAGCATGTTACTGTACTGAATACTATAGGCAACTGTAACACCATGGTTATTATTGATATATCTAAACATAGAAAAGGTACAGTAAAAATCCAGCATTATAATCTTATGTATATGTGATTTGCCATTGAACAAAACATTATGGAGCACATGACTATAATTATACTTGCAAATGCCTTTTAGGAGCACAAACTGAATGGAACTGAATCTGAAGAAAGGTAAATGTAAGCACTGTCTTCTCCTCCCTCCCCCAGGTACATTGGTTTTGCCTTCAGAGATGTACAAGTTTCCACGGGGAGCCAGCTAACTTGGCCGATGGTCTTTAACCCTTCTAAATGTTGAAATGGATTGTGAGCAGCTTCCCCTTCATCCCCTTCCTCTTTTCCAGACATCTGGTAGATCTCACCCCCTTTCCCTGTGACCCTGACTCTCAGGCATGGCTTCCTTCAGGCAGAAAAGGACCTGGCACCAGGGAAAGCCCAGCTACCTAAGTCAGGGTCTTCAGAAGCAGCAGCAAGTAAACACGGGATGAATGAGGCAAATGAGTCTTCTGGGCCACTCTGCCTACACTTCAGTAAAAATGGATGCTTTTTCAATAAAGCAAAATCACCAACAGGACTTGTTTGATTTCCTTTCTTTCTCAAGTGTCTTTCTCTTGAAAGTAGCAAATGCATACTTGTCCCAGGATGAGAGAAAGAGCTAAGAATGTGTGTTATTAAAGTTGGAACCACTTTTAACAACTGATTCTTTAGTGAATTTTAATGGGATCATTTTAGGAATTGGCTGATAACATGCCTTCCAAATACTAATAAGAACAGCCAGCATTTATTGTGTACTTTTTGCCAAGCATTATGCTAAATGTTTTATTTTCAAAGAAGAAATGTAATTGTAAACATAATTGATGTTAGGCATTTCCTCTTGATCGGCAGATCCACTAGCAATGGCTGGTTAGCATCCTAACTAGGGAGCATAGGAATGGGGGAGGGGAAGTGATGGTAGTCTGAGGTCTAGATGTGGTCACGAGGTAATGCAATAGAGTCTTACTCAGTTCCCAGAGTGCTTGGACAATTCTGGGGTAGTGTGGTAGACTCAGAAGAAAGACAGTGGGCTTCTTGTTGCTAATGCCACAAGAAGGCTTGGGTGATTCATTGGAAACAGAAATTACATATGATCGTGTTGGTATCTCACATTAGGGAAGCAGAGAAGACTAGTTGTAGTAACTTCAGTTCTTTTGGCAACCGCTTCATCCCCTGGAGTGGCACTGGCGATGCTCCCACCTGCATCCCCTTGGATTTCTTTTATAGTTTCTCTATACTCCTCTTCCTGCCCACCAAGCCTCCGTGTGCTTTTGTTCCCAGCAGCCCATATCAATACAGAGGACTGCCTTTGGGCTACTGGAAACACTGCCTGCGTGCAGACAGACTGAAGTGCCTACTGGTTGTAGTAAGGGCCAGTTCTTTTGCCTTAGGTCAGGACAACTTTGAGATGCAACTGCTACTCCAGAGCTCCCTGCAGGATCAGGCTGAAGCTACTTTTTGTGTAAGATCATGTCCTTGCTCGGATTCTTCCCTTTCCCTTGCTTTCCCCATTCCCTCACCAGCTTCCTTTGTGAGCATTCCCTAATAAGTCACACGCACACAAGTCCTCATCTCAGGGTCTGCTTATGGGGAATTCAACCTAAGACCCTTCCTGAGAATGTATTTGCTATGGTGGTAGTGGTGTGTGTGTGTGTGTGTCCTTGTACTCTTCATGATAAGCTACAACTTCATCAGTTGCTTCTTCACACACATTCACCCTAGACAGGGCACCTCCACACACGCTTACATTTTCTTCCAGGGAAGTCAGCTGCTCATCCAGTCTCACTTGGTCTGTCCCACGAGGAAACGTCCCCTTCTCTCTGTCAGGAGGGACTTGAGGGGACTCCCAGGGCCCTGTAGATTCTGCTATCAACTCCTCTGTGGCATTGATGACTTTCAGGACTTCTGTGGAGATGTTGCAGAGAGAAACAGCAGAAAACTTCTGTTTGGTCCGATAACAGAAGGGGGCAGAAGACAAGAACAGCACATTAACAATGACACAGAAATGTTATGTTATCATGACACTCATCATCATGAGGTTGATTCTGTAATTCCACACACAAACACCAATGTGCTGAAGAATGAGAAGATAAAACTAGACACAGTAGAAGAGAACTGAGGGGAGGCCTGATTTGACTTTGCCTAGTTTCTGTGACTCCCAATAAATTATTTCAGATTCTTGGGGAGGGAAGGAGGAAAGAGGGCTAGAGTGGAAGCTGTATGTCCTCTGCCCACTGCTGGTAGTTTAATATATCTTACCTTATTTGCTGAATAATATTCTACTTCCTCAGCAAAACTTCAGTCTCAGACTGAAGTGTGGTCCAGTGGGTAGCTTTCTGGACTTCCATTTAAAATACCTGGGCTCCAGTTCTGGCTCTAAATTCACCCAATTATGGGAACTTGGCCAAGTTGTTTTCCATTTCTGGAACTCATTTTTGCCATTTGTACAATGAGAGTACTAGAAATAATTTCTATGCTGTTTCTTGATAGATAATGTATTAGCTCTCACATCTATTTTCAAGCTCATTCTCTCTTGCTTTCTTCCACCACGGAGGTGAACAGGAAAATACCCATTTCCCTGCTTCCCTTGCAGCTAGGTATAGTCGCGTGACATCATTTTGACTAGAGTCCATAGGGAAAGCCTGAGGAGTTTCTAGATAAGCTTTTGTTTTCCTAATCAGGGGAACTGGTGCATCTAATGCACCTCTCTTCCTCTCCACTTGTTTCTGCCTTAAAAATAGACATACAGCTTATGAGACAACAGGATTGAAGATGAATGCCAAACCTCCAAGTGAGATGGAGCAGAAAGACTGAAAGAGCCTGGACTCAGACAGCATTGGATTGGGTGAACCACTGGGAGTCGCCATCTGCCTCTGAATATCATGTTATGTGAAAAAAAAAAGATCCCCTATCTGTTGAAGCCACTGTTGGCCAGGTTTTCTGTTACCTGTGGCTGAACATATCCTTGACTGACACAGGTCACTTCCCACTTTTACGTTCATGGCTCAAAATTACAATCAATCCAGATTTGGGCCAACGTTATTAATGGAGCAGAGGTCCTTCAACCTCAGAGAATCATCTGCATTTTGAGTTCATCTGAACATACAGCACCATGCAATAGGCTGGAGATCACTGTTGCTTGGCAGTCATGGTTTCCATCTACAAACAGTTTTGTTTATCCCATCACATCATGTTTCGTGTGACCAGTAAAATGTTTAAAGAAGTAAACCAGTAAAATGTTTGGTAAGATATACCTTCCTAAGGTACCTATCTGACTCATATAAACTTGACCAAAATATTAATGATACCTATGACTTGATTTGCAAAATTTGTTCCTCTGAGTGTATTCTATTTTAGGTTTTGTCTCACTAGAGGAGGTTTTTGATGGCAAAGGGGTTAAGTGACAAATTAGTGGCTGAGTCTGCAGTCCAGAAGCTGGCTCTGGGCTTCTACACTGAGGCACGAGGTCTCACACCTGTCAAGCCACTCTAGGGTAAGGGCACATGTGCCAGAGGGCTTCTCTTTAGCCTTAGCCTGTCTGTTCCACAATAGCTGCCTGACTGACCCAATAGCCATGTTTCCGGGGCTTTGCTACATACCAGAAAGGTTGGATCTGGGGTCCCAGGGGAATGAGATAGAGGGAAGGTGATGCAGACCCACCAGAATAAGGGAACTGTCCAAGAGAACAGCCAGAGCCAACTCTTCACCTTAGGAAAAATGTGTGGAGGATGTACCCCACTCTTCAGGACACGGTAACTTGATGTGGCAGATTTTGGAGACAAATTGGGCTCAAAATAATTTTGGCAAGAACCAGCTACCACTGTTTGCTTAAGTCCATTTTAGAAAGGGCAATGTTGTATGAAGTGGATTTGTTACCCTTTTATTAGGAATAAAATGTGTTTAGAAAGGTTGCCCCTTATTTGATAGACACAGTGCCCTTGTACATCTTTTGAAAAGAAAGATATATGACCAAGGGGTTCAGAAAAAATGTTAGACCATAGCATGAGGGAAGGTAAAGTAAAAATTTACACAAATTTCCAAACAGCACAGGGCATTAAAGGTCAAGGTATTAATGAGAAGGACTTAAGAGATGCTTAAACAGAAAGAGTGATCTGTATCCCTACTCCAACTGAACATACAATCAAAGGGGTAAGTTGGCCATCAATACTGTTGGATCATCATTGTTTTATTCCATCTATAAACAGCCTTGTCAGTCATGAGAGTTGCAAGCTCGAAGCAAAATATTTGCCATGCTTTTTGGCCTAGAATACCACCTGTGAGATGTGCACTTCCCAGTTCTCTACACTCCCCTCCGTTCATTCTACATACTTTATTGGGACCCTATGGTATGCTAGCTCTGTTCCAAGTGCTGGCATAAAGCAGAGAACAAGAGGAATGTAGTTCCTGCTGTCACGCATGCCTTCGGCCCCACCCCATCCACTTGTCACGCTGACTTCCTATCTGGGCCCCTGAAGGCATTTACATTTTCCCTTAAGTCAGAGTGAGGAGTCCCAGGCAGCTGGTCTGAGGAGAACACCACAGCTTCATCTGGAATGCCTGTGGTCTGGTTAAAGACCTGGCCCACTTCATAAGGGAACCAGCTTCCAGCTGGCAGAAGTGACTGAACACGTCTGGTGTAGTGGCTCACACCTGTAATCCGGCACTTTGGGAGGCTGAGGTCAGGAGTTTGAGACTAGCCTGGCCAACGTGGTGAAACCCCGTCTCTACTAAAAATACAAAGATTAGCTGGGCATGGTGGCACGTGCCTGTAATCCCAGCTACTCTGGAGGCTGAGGCAGGAGAATCACTTGAATCTGGGAGGTGGAGGTTGCAGTGAGCCAAGATCGTGCCATTGCACTCCAGCCTGGGCAACGAGAGCAAAATTCTGTCTAAAACAAAAAGTGACTGAACAAAAAATATATGAAAACTGGACAAGATCTCTTCATTGGTTTGGTTGGTGTTTCCATTTTGCTCTCTAATGGGAAATGCGAACTGGAATCCACAGCAATTTCCCACTTGTAGGGAATCAAATGTTTCTTGTCTGTTCCCTTGGAATGGGCTGTTTGCTTGGACCTGGGGTGGGGGGTGGATCATGTACCTACTGGAAGTTGAGATAACTTGGATTTCAATAGCTACATGACAGGGGCAGGGTACCTAACTTCCCTGTTCCTTACTGTGCTCACTGGCCAATGAAAGATCAGCTTTCCTACAGGGCTAACACTGACTTGTCATGTAAATGTCCTGTTCCCTCCCTAGTCTAGAGAAAAGTGAAAAGCACCTCCTACAACTATGTTTAAAAAGCTATATTTAGCACTGGATGGAGGTTTGATCAGATGAAAAGCTGGTGGAGACTCAGAGGTGGCTGACAGGGAGCCCTGTATGTGGAAGAAATGAAAAGCTAAAGGATCCTACTGTTTTCTGTTGCGTACAGCCCTGGAGGGATGAAGCACGAGTGAGAGCCCAGACAGAGCACTCCCCTGTGGCAGCTGACTTCCTGCAGATATTCATTATAAGACAGATCAAATGTGGGTTTTATGGTAGCAAATGAGGGAGAAGTGAAAGCATGGAGAAAGTCAGCTGACACAATAGGACGCTTTGCAGAACAGGAAGGTGGGTCTCAAAGACACCTGCAGCTAAGGGACCCACAGATGATGGAATGAAAATGGCTGGTAAACCCATGTAACAAAATTCAACCTTCTAGTGAGCAATGAAATACAAATTCAATAACATTTATTAAGTGCCAGATACAGGCACAATGCTCTTTAAAATGCCAAGTGTATGGCAGTATGCCCTAGTGCAGGTAGCATGTGTTGAACTTTGAGCTGTTGACCCACGGTAGGATGTAGGTCTGTGCTCTGAGGCACCCAGACTCCTGGCGTCCTGCTGACTGATGCTCACCTCTGAGAGCCCAAGTGTCCACTTGTAAGTCAGTCTGTGTCACAGCCCCAGGCGGAACACCAAATCTACGTCAGCATCACAACCACCAGGGCTGAAACAGTCCACCACTTGGGGCACAGAAGGTGAGGAGAAGCATACTGGTATTGCAAGCCCCCCACAGAGCCACGAGGGCAGAGAGACAGGAAGGTAAGATCTGACTCCTCTTGGCCTGAGATGGAGTTTCCTCAATTGCTTATTAATGAGGTAGCGAACCTACTGTCAGCCTCCGTGAAGATCAGGCTCTCAGCCCAACTCACAAATGACATAGTACTGCAGCAGGCCTTGAAGACAGTCTTTTACCATCAAGGTTGCAGCCCTGACACTGGCCGTTTCAATGGCCCCAGTAAAGATGACCAAGTCGGGACCTGCGCAATTCATCTCTACTGATCATTTCTTTTCTCTAGGACTGTAGGCAGAGTAAGACTTGTATTTTTTGTCTCAGGACCCAAATACACTCTACCTTAGCAATCTCTCTGTCCTGTGCCTATATGCTTTCTCGCCATATAAAACATGTTGCTATAAACAAATTTCTACTCTATGTACTCTTCCTTATCAACTGTTTCCAAAGACATGGAGAATGCAAGGTGTTTCCAGGGGAGATCTGAGCCTGTAGAATTCTAAAGGAGAAAATATTTTCATTCTAAATACTAGATATATCTGCTCGTTAGAAATCTTTGTAAATTCTCCTGAAATTTTCCCAGTGTTGTTATTCATTTCTAAGCTTTGTGTTGCACAGAAAAATGCAAACTCATTTCAAGCTGGAATAATCAGGAATGCTCTTTACCAGAATATCTTACTCTTGTGAATGTGTGAGCAGCAAGAGTGTGTTCTAATAATCGGACGTCTGGCTTTGTGGAGAGAGATCACTTTGGAATGAAAGGGGGCATTCCAGCCACAGCCTGACCCTGGAACATGTGTGTCTGTGTGTCTGTTTCAGCTGGGCTCAGAGCTGAGCTGAAGTTTGTGCCACAGGTCCTGGTATCTATTATGTGACTTGATATAAGTCTTGAGATACTATAAGGTGGGCAGAAAGGCTTTGAGGATGTGTACTTGTGCCTGGAGGAGAAGAAAGATTTTCGTAGCTACACCTCACAGACAGAATGTTCTGACACCTATCACAAGAACATGAGAAAAAAGGCACAACAGGCAGAAGCTGAAGGGACACTGGCACTTGCATTTTTGAGAGGAGGGAAGCATACAGTATGATCGGGGTTCACGGTCAGCCAAGAAACAGAGATGCAGCGGCGAGGGGCCTGCCACTTTAGTGTCTTGTGAAGGGCTTCCTTACCCAATAGGGATAGGCCTAGGGCCCATCATTCCTTTAGGGGCCATGAAAATATTTTAATTTCTTTTAAAACTATGAGAAAAAGAATGAATCTTTGCACCAGGAGCATGTTTTAATATATTGGTATATTTATACCAATACAGTTGTAAAATATGATTTTAAAATGTGTTTTATGGAGGAAAGGGCCCATGAAGGCAAAAGTGCCTGTGCCCGGCAAAGTCACCCACGGCCCTCGTCTCGTGGATCTGAAGCCCCTCTGTGAAAAGGCACATGGACAGGGCCTGGCTGCCACAGTGCCTGGGCAGCTGTGGCCTGTGAGATGCCAGCTCCAGACATCCATGGGGGCTCTGAGTGGGCATCTCCAATAGGACTATTCATGAATACATGGCAGGCCCCTCCTCCAAGACTCCCCAAAAAACGGAGGGAGACAATGGGGGGTGCTGTGGTCTTCTACTATGGACTGATGGTGATGAAACCACCTCATTTGCACATGTAGACCCATGAGACCCAGGAAATTCAGCTTACCCTGTCTCTGTGACTTCGGGTAAATACTTAATCCCTCTGAGCCTCCATTGTAAAATTGAGATAACGTCATCTAGCTCAAGACGCTTTCAAGATTAAATTAGATGGCATGTGTCAGGTGTCTGTCCAGTGTCTGGATCCACAGTTGTGCGCCCCTCCTCAAGCACCTCCCACCTGCTCTGCAGGCCAGCTTCCCAGCGGGAGGTGGGCACACTGGTGAGTCCCTGGTAGTTTAGCTGCCTACTATTACGTACTGTAGTCTTGAAACATTTTTCTCTATTTCATATTTCAAATACTGCCTTTTACCGTTATTCCAAAAAGTTAAACTTTGCTGCTCTTTGTTTTTCTTTTGCCAAATAGTATTTTAAAAAGAAAAAAGTCACTATAATTTATTATTGCCTACCACCACAATTTCATAAAGATGGGATCATACCACCAAAAAGGGAGTAATATGAGAATACAGAATAGTCTAAGAAATCAGAGTAAGCAACCTAACACTGACACACACACAGACACACAGAGAGAGAATGAGAGAGAGAGAGAGAGAGAGAGAGAGAGAGAGAGAGAGAGGTTCATTTCCATCATTCTGTTGTTTCCCAGTTTGTCATTCTGCTGTTTTCCCTTTACTGGGAGCAGACCAAACCATACGTGCTGATATGCAATGAAAACAAGGTATGTCAGGGCCTTGCAGGGACCCTGAAAAAACAAGGCCCTCAAGCATCATCAATGATTTCCTCCCATCACTAATTTAACTCCTTCGGAAAGCATCCACTGTATGCCAAGGCATTGTATTGGGCCCTGGAGGGATGCAGAAACAAGCAAGCCATGGTCCCTACCCTCAGAGGGCAGAGGGGAAGCAGTCAGCATGCAACAGCACGTCAGAAGGTAAGGCCTGACCGCACTGTGAGCAACAGTCTGTGGACCTGCAGAAGGAACAACCAAGCCCTGCTAGCACGTTACTTTGGGGTAAGGTCTGGAAGTACAAGAAAGCTGCTGAGTCAATGGCACTGCAGCCCAGGGCAGGCTGAGGGAGACAGGTGGGAAAAGGGAGGCAGGGGCCAGGTCTTACAGTGCCCCGAATGCCAGCCTCAGGAGTCTGGGGTTTGTATTGCTGGCAATGAGGTATCACTGCAGGTTCTTGCTGCTGTTGTTAACAATAACTCACTTAGTGAGCACTCACTGTGTGCAGCATTTGCCTTGCCTCATTTAACCCTCCTGACCACCAGAGGATGCAGGTCCTATGACCACTCCATCTGACAGATGAGGAACTGAGGCTTAAAGAGAGGGGATGAGGTTTTCCCTGAAGGAGCCGGGATTAGTATTCAGGTCTGCCTGGTTTCAAAGCCCAGGCTTTTAACATGCTGGCAGGAGAGACCTGCGCTTCAGAAAGGTAATTATGATTGCCACAGGAAGAACAGATTTAGCGCTGGGGAGAATTGGAGGCAGAAAGCGAGTGTAGGAAACAATAACTGCAGCTCTAATCAAAGGCTTCAAGGACCTGAGGTGGGGCAGCCATAGCAGGGATAAAAGCATAAAAGGCGCAATATTCTGGAAACAGCTGAGAATGTGGTGGCTGCAGTGAAGAAGAGGGAGCTGGCAAGGTGCTGCTGTGCTCTCCAGCGGGGGGATCTGGAAGAAACGGATAGATTAAAGATTTAAATACCAGGAGGGAAGGAAGGGTTCATTAGGTTATTGAAATGAAGAAAAGATAACATTTTAGAGCTCCTTTTCTCACACATCATGAGAGTGGGTGATTACCAAATGCCCAAGTGGAATAGCACCTGAGTCACTTGTTCAATTCTTCTTTTAAATTCGTTATTTTTGGTGTCAAGTTTCCTGAGGGAGGGGTGAGGGGCTATAGTCTTCATAATTGGCTTTGGTACCGTGGAGAAGCCGGTGACAGTGTGGAGCCCTCCAGGCTGCCTTTCAGCCCTGTGACTTATGAACGCTCCTCATGGGGAGCTATTAGGGACACTGGACATCCCAGGTAACAGGAAACCTTAACAGGGGTCACGTAAAGACATGCTTGAACACAAAGGGGTGAAGAGAGGAATTACAGGCAGAGGTGAAAAGCCTCTTAGCAGTTCAAGTCGCATAAAATAAATATGGGGCTATGCCTTCTCCCCTTGCTGAATGTTCTTCCCGGAGACTCTTTCAGGAGGGAAGAGGGGCAGCAAGGAGGGAAGCAGCTCATAGTTAATGTGGGTCCATCCTGTGCCAGGGATGACTCCATGCTTCTCATTATTTTATTTAGCCCTGACAGCAACCTGACATGGTTGGTATTTTAATTCTATCTTTAGAGACAAAGAAACTGTGGCTCAGTGAAGAAGATGTGGAGCTGGGATTTGAGCCCAGAGATGGTGGTTTCTCAAACCCATGCTCTTCCCACTGGTCATGCCACCACTTCTTCCACGTGCATAATTCCCTGGACCCAGTGGACTGTGGGAAGTGATGCTGAAACCGAATCTGAGTGCACAATCAGACCAGTGAACAACAGGTCAGGAAAAGAGGAATCTAACAACAGGGAGTCCTCAGGCCTCTACTAATGGACACCAACCAGAATAAGTGCATTGATTTGGCAAGCCAAAGATCAAGCCACACCACAGAGCTGGAGATCTGTTCAGCACAAGTGCCCATCTGAGGCCAGAGCCCACCTAGAACTAAGCTGCCAATGACCACCAGAGTGGGAAAGGATGTGCTCTGTAAGAAAACCTGTTCTAAGTGTAATCCAGACTCCCAGTCTGCTCATTACTCCTCTGTCCTGTATTACAGGTGCTGTCTTGGCTTTATGAAATGCTTCCATCAAACTACCAGAGCAAGCAAGGAATTGTGTCCAAATGCCTTGATTTCATGTATTTTTCTCCTTTTCAATGGTAGGAAAGAAACTCCATATGTCCTTCTAAATATTTGACAGAAATCTGCTAGAAAAATTCAATGCTAATATATTTCATTTCTCATGAAACATAAGGCACTCCGGCAATGCCGCTAAAACCCGTCAAAATACATTCTCCATGAACAGACTCATGTCCCTCAAGAGTGACTTGATGCAAGAGGTGGCACAGAACTGTGGAAAGAAATTGGAACATGAACTTAATAAATTAGCACATGTAACGAATCGAAACGTTTACATATCACAGGGATTAGGGGAGAACTGACCTCTAGGAAAGTTTGGGTTCTTAAGTCATACAGGTCTTGATGGCCAAGGCCATCTATAAAAGAAATATGTTCCTTTTTTCAGGGTGACTAAATACTAAATTTTAAAGGTATATTATTTGTAGTTTAGTTCCAGTGATCTCTATGCTTCCCTGAAGTCATTTTCTTCTTTGGTGGTACCCACTGTTGTCTGACGTTGGCCACATCATGGCCTAGAGAGGGAAACAAGGGAAATGGGTCCATCACCTTTGACCAAACCTGCCTTGGCAGGTGCAGAGCAAGCAGGAGGAGTTCCTTTCTTGGTCTAAGAGGTAATCATAGCCATTGATCTTTTTTTTTTTTTTTTTTTTTGCTTTCTCATACTGACTGTTCCTCATTTCCTCAGACAATAGTTCCTAATATTGATTGGAAACATTTCTAATGACTGGCAGGAATCAGGACATGTGCTTAGCTCTGAAGAAGTCCAGTGAGACCTGAAATCACTTTCTGCATTTGCTAGGAAAGAAGGTGACACATGGCAGCCAGGGTGATCTTCATAATGTAGAATCCTCCTTGTTGCCTGTCCACTTAAACCTTTCCAGGTGCTTTCTACCTCACCAGAATATAGACTGAAGCTTTCCACATGGCCCACCTGGCCCTGCTTGCTCTGTCCCCACCCTCACCTCTCTTGACACTCTTCCCTTGGCCACATTGCTCCAGCCACCTTGGCTCTTTATCTGTCCCTTGGACTTGTCAAAGTCATCTCTACCTTAGGGCCTTGCATGTGTTCCTCTGCCTGGAAAGCCCTTCCTTTAGATCTTCTTCCTGCTTGCCATTTGGGTCTCAGTTCAAGACCCTTGTTCAGAGAGTTCCCGACTATCCAGGACTCTGCCCTCTGCCCTACTTAATCTTCTTCTTAGCACTTATCACTGTTGTGCATCTTCCCCTTCGTGTGTCTACATATTTACCACTGTCTCCTCCAACAGAACAGAAGTTCCACCAGTGCAGGGAGTTTTCTCTTACCCATACTGCACTGCAGCTCCTTGAACAGCTCAATCATTGTTGAACAAGTGGGGAATGAGCAGGGATTCAAACTCCAGAGCTTGTGCTACAAACTCTTACAAGAGAAGTTGAACATCTCTCTCTG
Source organism: Cacajao melanocephalus (assembly GCA_963573385.1). Classification (NCBI taxonomy): domain Eukaryota; kingdom Metazoa; phylum Chordata; class Mammalia; order Primates; family Pitheciidae; genus Cacajao; species Cacajao melanocephalus. Next base: position 118,336 of record CAUYLG010023510.1, on the reverse strand, counting down.
TCTCCTCTTAAATATTGTCTCTTATCTATTGCTGTAAACCAGAAGGATTCATTCATACCTTCACTGGGGTGAAAATTAAGGACCTTTCTTTTCTTACATCCCTATTCCCCTCCCAAAAGAACAAGCTAACAATTGTCCAAACACCATTTATTAAAAAGCCATCTTTGTCTGACCCAGTGTGGAAAGTGAGTGGGAATCACGAGTTAAATGGTGATTTAAATTTAATATATTTTAGGCTGTTCTTCTGGACTATTCTGTTACATCTTGTATTAGTAGCTCACAAATCACTGTACCTTTAAAACATATAAGTAATATCTTAACAGACGGATTCTCTTCATGCCTCTTTTATTTTTTAGAAACATTTCTAAACTATTTTTGACTGTTTATTCTATCAGATGGTTTTGATTTTTAGACTCACTTTGAAAAGTTAAAAGATGTCTGGTTCAGATTTTGATTTGAATTGCATTAAACCTCTAACCTAATTTTGGAAGAATTTATCTTTACACCATCTTTCTTCCAGTGAATTGCTAGATTTCTTGGAGATCTGTAGTTTTCTTTTAAAGTTGTAACTTCACATTTTTTTGCTGTTATTGTGGATGGAGTTTCCATTCTATGCCCCATCCCCTCAGTGGTTTGAAATTCATATGTAGATTTTAGTTTACGGAAGATTAATGGCTAAGCTAGAAACCTCTGATATGGGAAGTACCACTGTAAATCTCAGATCCACTTGAACCGTACTGTGTAATTAGGCTAAATGATGTGGATTTATGAATAGATCTGCTAGGAATAGACATTTTCTTTGAATAGAATGGATTTTTAATTTTACATTTAATTGTGTTCAAGACTGCTATATTCTTTTACAGGCTCTTTATACATCAGGTAAATGTTCATGATCTGACCTCATCTGTACTTTCAGTGTTACCTGGGACTTCCAATGTATCTCCACATTGTTTTATTTGCATTTGATGCAGTAGCTATTTTAAACCCTCTCTACAATGCTGAAACTCCAATTCCACCATGACCTCACTTTCAAAAGACAAATTTGCCTCCGAAAGACAGATGGGGAGAGAGGTGGGGGTTAGGGGAAGAGAGAGGTAATAAACACATGGAACATTAAGCAAAACCTCCTCAACTTCCTGACATGAAACTGACCCACTTAATGGTGAGGTAGGAGGCGGGACTCAACTCTGGAGGCTGGGCTCAGACACAGGACCAAATTGAGGACTAGTTAAATCAGGGCGAGGATAGAAGCTGCTTTCCATAAGACACCCCATCAGTGTGCTACGTCAGTTTACCACTGCCATGGCAACACCCGGAAGTTACCACCCCTTCTCATAGCAACAACCTGACAAGTTACCACCTTCATCTTATAAATCACTTCATAAACTGCCCCTTAATTCACATGTAATTAAAAGTAGAATTACTTTTAATTATTGTAATTAAAAGTATAAATATGACTACAGAAGTGCCTCTGAGCTGCTATTATGGGCATACTGCCTATGGGGTAGCCCTGCTCTGCAAAAAGCAGTACCTCTGCTGCTGCTGTACACTGCTGCTTCAATATAGTTTCTGTTTAGCATCCTCCACTCACCCTTGAATTCTTTCCTGGGCAAGGCCAAGAACCCTCCTGGGTTAAGCCCCAATTTTGGGGCTCACCTGCCTTGTATCACTTGTATCTGGACCAATCTATCTTTGCTATTCCAGTGTCCATGCCCCATCTGTCATCTGAACCCCATCTCCCCATATCTCCAAGAATCCCTTATTGTTGGACATTTAGGTTGTCGTTTGCCTACAATAAAAACACAATGCTTGATGAACTACATTGTAATATGCCCCTGGCTGCTTACCCAAGTTTTTCTTTGGATAAATAATTGAAAGTACAATGACCAGATCAAAGGGTATACACACTTTGATTCCTTTGCATTACCAAGTTATCAAACTTTAATATGTGCTCCCACTATTTTATGGTGGCAGACTTGCCTGTTTTCCTGAACTCTTACCAACACTGAATGTCATTCTTTTTTTTGTTGTTTCTTGATACAGAGTCTCATTTTGTTACCCAGGCTGGAGTGCAGTGCACAATATTGGCTTACTGCAACCTCCACTTCCCGGGCTTAAGCTATCCTCCCACCTCTGGGATCACAGGTGCTCACCACCATGACTGGCTGATTTTTGTATTTTTTGTAGAGAGGGGTCTTGCTACGTCACCCAAGCTGGTCTCCAACTCCTGGGCCCAAGCAATCTGCTCACCTTGGCCTTCTAAAGTGTTGGGATTATAAGAGTGAGCCAATTATCCTTCTTGTTAACCATCCAATTTATTAGGCAAAAGTGACATCTCAATACTTTAATTTGCATCCTTACTGATTGTCTGAACAAATGATAAACTCTGCCTTGTTCATGGTCATTTTCTCTGTGCTTCAATAGTGCCAGGCACATTGAGACACTCAACAAACATTTACTGAATTAAAAAAATGAATGTACTAACCATATGGCAAGTTCTGGGCAAGGTGTTATATTAAATAAAAATTGTTACATGCAGAGCAGGCCAGGAGAAAAAAAATTGTAATACGATTAAAGTTGAATATTTTTTCATATGCTTATTGGCCATTTACAGTTTCTTTTTTTTTTTTTTTTGGTGACTCTCCTGCTTGTGTGTGGCACCTCCTCCTCTCTTCCACCTTCTCTAGCCACATAAGCCGTGCCTGCTTCCACTTCACCTGCTGTGACTGTAAGCTTCCTGAGGCCTCCTCCCCAGCCATGCTTCCTGAACAGCCTGCAGAACTGTGAGCCAATTAACCTCTTTTCTTTACAGATGACCCAGTCTAAGGTATTTCTTTCTTTATTTTATTATTATTTTTTTGGCAGGGGGGCTTTCTGGCAAAACCCAGAAAGCCTGCTAGACAAATTCTAAAAGAGCTGTAATGCTTAAGGTATTTCTTTATAGCAGTGTGGGAATGAACTAATACAGAATTATAATGATATTAATTCTTTCCCATTATATATTTAAGCACTATGTCTTATTCTTTTCCTTTTATGGTTTTGATGAACGTAAGTCCTTAATATTTGTGCAATCATATATTTCAGGCTTTTTGTTTTTTTTTTTGAGATGGAGTCTCTCTGTTGCCAGGATGGAGTGCAGTGGTGTGATTTTGGCTCACTGCAACCTCCGCCCTTCGGGTTCAAGTGATTCTCTTGCCTCAGCCTCCTGAGTAGCTGGGATTACAGGTGCCCACCACCACGCCCGGCTAATTTTTGTATTTTTAGTAGAGATGGGGTTTCACCATCTTGGCCAGGCTGGTTTTGAACTCTTGACCTCATGATCCATCCACCTCGGCCTCCCAAAATTCTGGGATTACAGGCACGAGCCACTGCGTCAGGCCTGTGTTTCAGGCTTTTAAGGTTTCTGGCCTTTGTTGTCCTAATGCTACAAAATATTCATCTATAATTTACTCTAGTAATTGTATAGCTTCTTTTACTTAACCTTTTAAACTCCTGCCCATTGAGAATTTGTTCTCATATGTAGTGTGATGTATGAATCTAATTTCGTTTTTTCTTAAATGATGAACCAGCTTGTACTACATAATTTGTTAATATTCCTTAAATAATCTTTCTTTGATATTAAATGTACCATTGTCATGCCATATTATATTTCTGTATTTTCTATTGCATTTCATTAATCTATTTGCTTATTCCAGTGTTAGCACCACTGCTATAATTACAGGTGGAATTTTCTTGGCTCTATTTTATGCGCTTACTTTTCCAGATGAACTTTAGAATAACTTCATCAAGTTTGCAAAAAATCTCATTAAGTTGACTGGGGTCTGGAATTGTAGAAAACTGACTTCTATAAAAGTGTGAAGTTTTCCCATCTATATACACGGTATGTTTCCACACTTATTCAGTCTTTATGTCTCCTAGCAAAGCTGGTTAATTTTATTCAGATAAGTTTCATACATTTCTAGTTAAGTTATTCAAGGACACTACGTATATATATGTAAATGTGTACATGTGTATGTATGTGTATTACATACAGTAAAATTCAGCCTTTAAAGGCATACAGTTCTATGAATTTTGACAAAAGCATGCAGTTGTGTAGCTACCACCAAATCAAGATATAGAATATTTTCATCAGACCAAAAAATTCCCATATGTCTCTTTATGTCAACCTTCCCCTCACCCCGTTTTCTTGCAACTGCTGATATGAGTTTTGTCCCTATAGTTTTACCTTCTCCAGAATGTCATATAAGTGGGAAATATGTAACCTTTTGAGTCTTTTTTCCCTCAGCATAATGCTCTTAAGATTCACTGACAATGGTGCACTTGTATTTGTTCACCAGCTGGTGAGCTGTGGACAGCTGGGTTGCTTCCAGTTTTTGGTGATCATGAATGTTTTGTGTGTTTGTGTGTGTGTGTGGACATAGGTCTTTATTTCTCTTTGGTAATACTTAGGAGCAGATTGTTGGGTTATATGCCAAGTGTATGTTCAGTGCTGTGTGTACTTTTGCTGCTATTGCAAATACAATTTTTTCTTTATATTTTCTGAGAGGTTATTGCTGTATATATGAATTTTTTGCTTATGTATTATTCTTTTGTAATAGCTCACCCTGCCAAACTTATTTCTAATAATCTTTTCAGCTGATTTTATTATCGTAACTCAGAAAGCTAGTCATCATCATAGCTTTGTTTTCTGCCATCTAATGTTGCTAACTTTTATTTCTTATTGCACTGGAGAGAATGCCGGACCAATGTTGAATAATAAAAGTAGAAGACATCTTTGTTTTCTTTCTGTCATTAATAGTAATTTTTAGACTTGGGTTTTATGGATGGGCTTCATGCAATCTGTGACTTTCCAATTTGATCAAAATCAATTTCACTTTTTTATGCTTTATGGAGTGGGAATTCACAATGTTCATCAAGTTCATAAAAAGGTCTGCAACCCCCAAAAGGCTACCAGTCACAGCTGTTGAGTTTTTATCTTCCTACTTTATCAGAAATGGTTGCTCAACTTTATCAGCTGTTATTTTGGAATTCATTCTTCAGCATTTATGAGTATTTATGAATTTCCTACTATGTCAAACATCAAGCTAAGAATTTATTAAAACAATCATGTTTTTCTCCCTTTACTGTAAATATAACAAAAATGTTAAAAGAGTCCTAAAATTAACATTATTACATTCCTAGACTACACCCTGTCTGGCCATTATAAATTATTATTTTAATACATAGTTAGAAACAGTTTGCTAATATGCTGAGAATTTTTGAATGTTTATTCACTTGTGAATTAGTTTGTACATTTTTGGTGGTGTGTGATTTTTTTATGTGTGTGAAATTCAGGGGCTTTAATTCAATAAAATGAACTGTGATGGTTTCCATTTTTCTAATTGCTCAATAACAGTTCTATTAGTATAAAGGTAATTGGCACCATGAACATTTGATAGATTTTATTGTCAAATATACCTGAGACTAGCTTCTTTCTGAGAAATAATTCTTTGACCACTTTGCCAATTTATTCCATGGTCGGTTCAGGTTTTGTAACCCTTCTAGAGTCAATTGTGCTCATTTACTTCTTTAGCAACAATACATATTTGCTAAATAACTACAAATATTCACCTGTAATTTAAAACAAATCTTAAAGCTACACACATTTTTTACACATATGTATAGGCTATTTGATTAACGAAATACACATTTATGTAAAAGCATTTACAAATTCATCTCTTTGTCATGTATTTTTTTTTTTTTCTGGATCAGTAGTAAAATGTGATGTTCATGATGTTTTTGATACTTAAAATGAGCTCTCATCAAGAAAAAAAAATCTAGGGCTTCTGGTGCTTTGAAGTGGATTTTCTTCATCATGTTACAGAATTATCTTTCTATTCCACTGAGAGGCTTTTTTCCCCCAGTGGAATTTGTGTTGAATGTTTCCAAAAGACATTTTGGCATCAGTTGAGATTATGATGTGCTTTTAAAAAACAGCACTTACTAAATGAGTATAACAGTGGGGTTTCCTGCTATTCACTTTATTTTGCATTCTTGGAATAAAATATATGAGTTATGGTATGTGAATCTCTTAATGTTGTAGAATTCAGTTTGCTAGTATTTTCTTTAGGATTTTGGCATTTCTGTTTATAGGAGAAACTGGTATACATATTTTTCCTTCTTTAGTTTTTTATATTTTCTACCCAGAGATGTTTTCCAAGAGCACAGTCTTGCTTATTCTACAGAACTTCAGATTCACAATATCTTTGCTTCCGCTTCCCTCTCCCCAGGGTATCTTACTTTTGGGCGTCTGTGGGGTGAGAGTTTGGAACCAGTGCCTTGCTTGCCAGGCCTTTCTACTTACAACCCTCTGGAGTAACTCTGCCTTTCTTTCTTCAAACCATATCTGCCCAGCATCTCACTACTGCCGTGGCTCGGGTGATATCCTTATCCTGGCCTTCCAGGTAACACCTGCATTTTAGAGGCTTGAAGGTATGTCTGCATTGGAGTTCTGGGCAATCTTTCTCTAGTGCCCAGTCCATTTTTGCCTAGAGAGGAAGATATTCTGCTTCTCTCTTTTGAAGATCCACAGGAGAACCTAGAACTCTACCTTCCTGGCCTGGCTAGCCCTTCCCCAGGATACAGTTGTGGGAATGAATGGTGCAGATGAGCATGAGTGAAATAAAACCTCGCCTGTTAAGGCACTGTGGATAAGAGCTGTAGCTCTAAGTGGACAGCTAAAGCTTCTCTTTTTTCCTAGAGCAGCAGTTAAATAGAAAGTTGGGAAAGAGGTGTTAATTCCCCTATAGGCATAAGGCCTATTGAAATCAGTGTAGTTTGGGAGTTGTGAGTCAGTATCTAATACTATATTCTACTCTAGCACCAAGTGAAGATGAGGCACTCTTAAAAAATAAAATGCTCCCCGGGTTGAAGGGTGCTGTAGCCTCATATAAATGGTAAGTAATTTTATGAAAGTTTGGCATATATGGACAACGATACTTGATTTTATGTTAATACCATGGCATCAACAACATTTTTTTCACAAGCACATTAAACTTGAGAAACCCAAGTTTCTGTATTTTCTTAGACAACAGTCAATAAATCTGCTTCCTTCACCGTTGACCAGAATTGTGTTTCCATGTGGCTTGGCTTTAGTACTTGGGGGGCAGCCAACAGAAGATGTGCAAATTATTCTCTTGTTTGGGGGAGAAAGACATTTATTAGTTTCGAGTAGTCTCAGTACTTTGATGAAAATTATTGTATGAAACCACAAATATAAATACAATTCTTTTCAAAATTGAAAAAAATGAAAATTATTCTATGAAACTATAAATGTAGTTTCACTCTTTAAAGTGAAACTACAGAGTCAGTTTGAATTCCCGCAAAGATGTCTGCTGGTTGATGACTCCCTTGAGACAATTAATAAACAAAGACTCTCCATAAAAATGCTTTAAGGACACTAGATGTACAAATTTGACTATAGTGCAAGATTTTCCTAATTTAGGCTTTTAATAAATGCTCATGTTCCGAAAGATTGACACATAGGACATCTTTTCTTATATACAATATTATAAATGATGCTTATGTTGAGAAGCAAAAACCTATTATTCTACTGCATATTTAGAACTTCGGAATTTTGGAGCCAGAAGGGACCATGGGGACTGCTGCTCCAGGCCTGGAAAAATTCGGGGTTTTAGGGGAGACTTGGCCCCGAATGTAGTCTCCAAACTCAGACCAGGAGTCCTTAGTACTCCTTTGCATCCCTCTTTGGGAGGGCATCAGCTGCGTCTCTGGAGGCAAAAAAAGGAACACTTCAGCCAGGACTTTCTTCCTGAACCACTGGCAAGGCTAGTGCCATTGGTGTGGCTTCTCAGTGGATGGGGAGAAACAAGTGCTCATTCCCAGGCTTTGAGGACCATGTGGTTTGGAAGGCTGACCACTGAGGTCTGGTGGAACCAAGTTATTACTTAAGGAAGAAACATGACCCTTTGGGAATCCAGTTTCTAAGTTTTGATCTGGCCCCAAGCTCATTCTTCAGCTGGTTAAATTCAGGTGGCAGTGCCCATCTGGGCCCCAGCATCTAGCCAAAGAAGACAGGAAAAACTATGTTTTTAAAATGGTTCTGCTGCTCCTGGACAGGATTCTGTAGCTCCAATTAGATGGGATGTTATACTGTGGACACTGATCTGCCACTCATGTCACCATGTCCACGGACATATGCACATTCCTCTGCTTTGGCTCCCAAACAGCAGGAACAGTGCTGGAGGTCTTGGCTGAGCTCCCCCTCTGTATGAGGCAAGCCTCCTCTTGGTGAGATAAGGCCTATCAGCAGCCAGTTTGGTGGTTAGACTTCCGCACTGCTTATTCACAATACCAAAGTGAGTATCTGCGACTTGGGGATGCCACATTTTCTTCTGTTTGTCTGAGATAAAAATTGGGGTGCACATGGCTTATGTTGGAGGCTAGCCCAAAAAACAGTGGCAGAGGAGTGGGGAAGTGAGACAGGAAAGGGAAGAGAGTCAATAGAGAAGACTGCCTTATCGTGTAGTTTATCAAGTAGTTTATCACTATGGGTACCTTGAGCTACATATGCTGATGGAGTCAGTGCATGGCTCAAGCCTCAGAGTCACCATCTCAACCAAAGCAAAGGAGCTGGGTTATTTACAGCCTTCTCATCAGTCACTGGTTAGCGCCGCTCCTGGGAGTGGTATTTCTCTGGCACTTCAAGCTAGTCTTCTGCACAGGAAGAGGAACTCCTGCCACTCAGAGAAGGCCCTTGGGTACTTGGTCTTTTGGCCAGTGTGCACTACCATGGTTAAGAAACCAGGGTGGAGCAGTGCCAGCTTCTGGAATAGTCATATACCTCTACATCTACTCCCCAAACAGGGTGTGTGTGTGTGTGTGTGTGTGTGTGTGTGTGTGTGTGTGTGTCGTTCAAACTAGTGGTGTTGGGGTCACGGGGACATCACAATTAACTCTGATCTTGAAGATGGTAACCTGGGGGCCTGATGCAGTGATTTCTACACTTACACTCCACACAGCATCAAGGAGCAGCAAATGCAGTTACAGACCCACAGCTCGACACTGCAGGTGTCGATCGGGAATGAGCACTAAGCTGTCCCTTCAATACCAGCAGATGGATGGTATTTCATGACAGTGAAGTTTATTTTCCTTAAGCTACAATAATTAAGATTTGCTGGGCTCCTGCTATGTGCTAAACCCTACACTACATAATTCATTCCTTACAGCCCTCTTAGGGAGTATGATTATCCCCATTTTACAAACGAGGCCAAGATGTATTTATTCAATCAACAATGAAAACCTGGACTGGGTCCTAGGGATCAACTGAAAAACAAGACAGACGTGGGCCTGTCGACAGGCTGTGAGCAAGTGCAGGGACTGCAGGGGCCTGGCCACTGGGTGGAGAAAGAACTGGAAGGGCCAAGACAGGCCTGGAGGGTCAGGAGACCAGTTAGGAGGTGAGGTAGAGTAAGCAGGCAGAAATGAACTCTCACGTTCTAAGTAGTAGCAGTGAGTTAAGCCATTACCCAGGGCCACAGGGTTTGCAAACTGCACGGTTGTGTTTTTTCTTCCTTTTTTTTGAGACAGGGTTTCGCTCTGTTGTTGCGGCTCACTGCAGCCTCAACCTCCTGGGCTCAAGTCATGCTCTCACCTAGCCTCTCAAGCAGCTGGGACCACAGACCTAAGCCACCATGCCTGGCTGACGTGTTTTTATTTATTTATTTACTTGAGACAGGGTCTCACTCTGTCACCCAGGCGGGAGTGCAGCGATGAGCCTCAACCTCCTGGGCTCAAGTGATCCTCCTACTTCAGCCTCCTAAGTAGCTGAGACTACAGGAACTTGCAACCAAGCCTGGATAAGTTTTTGTATTTTTAGTAAAGATGGGTTTTTGCCATGTTGCCCAGGCTGGTCTGAAACTCCTGGGCTCAAGCAATCTACCTGCCTTGGCCTCCCAAATTGCTGGGATTACGGGCATGAGCCACTGCCCCTGGCTGGTTATGCTTCAAATTCAGTCTAATCCTAAAACCTATCTCAACACTTTTCTGTTTTTAAATAATATTCAATATTTAACCCTATATTTCTGTTTTTCCTTAACTACAGTAGTGCCTGCCTGAGGGAGAAATATATATATACACACACATATACATATAAATATATATATATATATTTGGCTATGTGGACTTTTACATGCAGAAGGATGATGTATGTTTGAATATTTAATTCATGGATTCATGGTAGACTAGGAAGGCAAGGCTTGAACTTTGAGAAGTTGACACGTTTGGGAATCTGAATAAAGTCAGCCCTCTTTATTCCTGTCTGATGAGGGCAGAAGCAGGATGGGGGCACTTGTCCAAGTCCCCAGGATGTCCCCCCATTAGCTCCTCCTTTCTCTGCTCACATTCTGCCCAGGGGAGAATGGTGGAGATTGGTGGCTGTGCCTCCAGGAGGTTTCCCCTTGCAGGCTGATGAAGAGTGAGGGTGCACAACTCACAGCCTGGCATGCCACTGGTACAGTGAGAGTTTTTAGAGCTTTGGGGCAGCAAAGCCAGTAGGAGATAGAGCCATTGTAAGAAAGAATGTGATATTCTCTAGTTACCATCTGGCTCTAAGCTCCAGCATACAAATCTGAATATAATACGGCATCAGTTCGAGTAACAGAGAGGATCAGAGCCCTTTACCATTTGCAATAGGTTGGAGTCCATATCCTAGTGAGGGGCTCTGGTGGAGACCAAGCTCCACTCTCCAACTCACAGACAAGCCAAGGAAAGATTTACGGGTGAGGACCTGACGGTTATGGAGGGCGGGATGAGAAGAGTGAGAAACAAGAGTCCGAGGTGTCGGGGGGTTCAGGGGCTCAGCCATGGGTGATGGTCTCCACTTCCTCCTCCAGAGGACCCCAGCTCAGCTGCTGAGCAGATGAAGGCAGCTCCTCCACCCATGTGCATTACCAGCAATTTGTACACTCAGGACACAGAAGACACCTGGGGAGGCTTTTGTTAACGGAATCATCACTCTGAAGATAAAATAGAATCTTTGGCTCATTGTAAAGGAGAGGGTCTGTGATTTAAGGCTAAGCAGGTCTGTGATGCAGCCTCAGCTCTGAAGCTTACTAGTGGTGGGCTTTGGGTAAGGACTTCAATGGCCCAGCTTGTTTCCTCTTCTGAAAAATAGGCTGCTTCTATTTCAAAGGGTTATTTAAGGCCCTAATGAACATGTGTACAGGCACAGGCAAAGTGAGACACTCAACGAACATTAGTGTGCTCTCTTCCACTGGAGGCGGGCAGGGATATCCTGACTCTAAAGTGGTGAGTCTAGCATAAATGCGCTTTGAGAAGCTGTAGAGGGAACCCCAGTGCTGGAGGACAGTGGGCAGAGCACTGACTATGGGGACGGAGTGTGGGATTCTTTTTTGCCAGAGGTTGGGTTTATTTTTTGTGGTTTTCAAACTGTGTCCTTTGGAACTCAGGGACCTACTGCGAGTAGGAAAAGGGGAGGAGGAGTGTGGGTCTAAAAAATCAAGTGGTTAGGGCTTTGGGGACCCTAAGACGGCAATAGTTTTATCCATGTGAAACACTGGGATCCATGTAAAGATTGTTTGGAAAAGGATTCCGAGGCTAAAACAAACAAACAACAAACAAAGAAACCAAAATCTGAAAACTGCAGAAAGAAACAATCCAGAAGGCCACTTTGATCACAAAGCCTCCATAGTGTGGAACAGCGCTTCATCACTGATTAAAAGAGGGGTTGGCTGGATGACCTCAATCCATGGGCAAAATCTGCAGGGAGAGGGTAGAGTAGGAAATAACATTGTTTTTTACCTGTGAGAGGGATAAGGGGTACTCAATCATAGACTCAAAGCCAAGGGATTGTCTTGATGAAAGATAGTAGAAGCCAAGAGTTCTTGGAAACTTCCATGGTGCCGTTTTCCTGATTCTACCACCCAGTTCAAATTAAGAAGGGTTCTCTTAGGCTCTCCTCAGTGCACAGGCATGGCATTTTAGACAGAGCTCTCTGGGGACCCAGCACATCTCTGCACCAATATAGAATCTTTCTCCAACACCCCACTGCAGAAGCTTGAGCTGTCTACAGGTCGCTTCACAGCCCTTACCTTCTTCAGCTCTTCCTGGACGCTCTGGCTGTTGTCTTCAGAGGACAGACTTTCCTTCTGGTTCTCAGATTCTGTCTTGGGCTCAGACTCCTGGTCTTCCCCTGAAGAAGTCTCTTTTTCACTCATTTTCATTGCTAGCTCGTACAGCCGATTTCTCCGTTTCTCTTCTGTGCTGTCTGTGGGAGTCCGAGGGTCCCGAGCCTCATTGCTGATGTCTGTCTCTGATAAATCACCCAACACCTAAATGAAAGCAGAATCATGAGACAAGGAGCCCTCTGCCGTGGTCATGTTGCTTCTTGTTCCCAGTAACCCCTGAGTAAAGGAACACAGGAACATGTAGTCCAGGAAAGTAACAGCTTTCTTACCTGGTCTGCTTTCTCTTCAGAGGGACTTTTACTTTTTACCTTTACTTTCTCAAATGCATGAATTTGAGAAGGTAAGCTTTTTTACTCAGAAAAGAGTTTGAATTCATTTTTTTTTTTCATTCAGGGACTACTCTCTGAGCTACCACCATGGGCAGCCCTGTGCTGGTACAGAGGACGCTGGGAGAACCCAACCAGTCCTTGCTGGGCCAGCCCTGTAACGAAGGAGACACACTCAGACTTCCCATATTCATTTTTAAAGATTGATACCTGATAATTGTACATATTTATGGGGTACATGTGATGTCTGATACATGCCTACATTGTGTAATGATCAAATCAGGATAATTAAGATATCCATCACCTCAAACATTTATCATTTCTTTGTGTTGAAAACATTCCAGATATATAATAAACTATTATTTTTAGAGATAGGGTCACACTGTATTGCCCAAGCTGGAGTGCAGTAGCTATTCACAGACATAATCCCATCACTGATTAGCATGGGGGCCTGGACCTGCTCTGTTTCCAATCTGGGCTGGTTCACCCCTCCTCAGGCAATCTGGCTCCCGGGAGGTCACCATATTGATGGCAAACTTAGTGCGGACAACCAACCAGCACAGTGCACCACAGCCCAGAGCTCCTGGGCTCAAGCAGTTCTCCTTGCCTCAGCCTTCCAAGTAGCTGGGACTACAGACACATGCCACCATGCCCAGCCCAAATATACAACAGATTATTGTTAACTACAGTCCTCCTGTGCTATCTAACACTAGAACCCATTCCTTCTATCTAACTGTATTTTTGTAACCAGTAACCAATAGGGTGGAAATGGAGAGGAGGAGAGGTTGGCTAATGAGTACTGACTTCTCATGGTGGTTCAGTGCAGAGATGACGATGTGAGTGGCTGGGATGAGGGGAAGGGAAGGGATTTTCACAGCCCATAAATAAGCACTTGATGGGAGGTGTTGAGGATTAGGGAAGAGTTCCCTGCAGAAAGGACTCTGAGTTGAGATTCAAAGTTAACAGTCACCCAGCTAAAAGGGGGAGAGGGAAGAGTAATATTCTAGGCAAAGGGCCAAGATTTTGAGATGATGCAAGGATCTTGCACATACATATGTAAGGAATATTGTTTGACATTCCCTTAATAATTATATCTTCTGCTCCAACTCTCTGCTTGCTGAGTATCTCCTAAAGTCCTTCTGTGAGTAAAGCCCTTACCAGGCCTGGGAAACTCCAGGAAGACATAGACAGTGTGACTCTTACTCTATTCTTGCCTTCAGTTAGACAGATGTGTACTGAAGTGTTCATATGTACATAATATGGCATACCATCAGGGTCACTGAACGCAATTTTACTTTTTAAGTTTCCTCTTGGAGTTCTTCTATCTATTTGTAGGGTTTGATATTTTATAACTCTTATTCTCTTAGAGGGCTTCTGAAGAACAAGAAGAAAATTTACTTATTTTTAAAATAAAATATAACTCATTATATTTTGCAATTTCCACATGGGTTCACTGGATCTTTTTATAAATCTAAGATCCATAATGGGATCTTTGTGATCTTATTTTTCCCATCTTTTGAAACATTTTGCTATTTTGCTATTTCATCATCCACGGAATTATTTTTCATCATTACTCACCAATTATTCCCAATTATGCTAAAAAAAAGACTAAATAATAAATGGAATATTGAAATTGACTAGAAGGATGATTCAATAGAAACATAAATCATCACTATTTTGAATCTGCTTTTAGCTTTCAGTGCATACAATTGAAAATTCCAAAAACTGACAGAGAACAACATTTCATAGTTGTTAGATGACTCAGAAGATGAATTCAAAGAGGACAGCAGCTCTCTGGATAATAATAATGATGGTGAAATTGAATTATATTATTGAAATCTCAGACCGAGGGCCTTCAGATGACCGTGTGCTAGGTGAATTTTCTCAAGCTCAAGAATTGATGAGTAAATATGGCCAACAATATTGATAAAGATGAAAAAGAAGTATGGGCTTTTCATTCAGTTACTAATTCAACAGGAAGGACTTCATCACACAACATTTTGCAATAAGAATCTGAATATCTTGTTTTTTGAAAAGATGTGTGACAGGTTCTTTCATCTTTTGTTTGTGTATCAATTTTACTTGACACAGTTTGTAACTGGATAAATTCTAAAGGCAGATGTCTATCCAAAGGTGATTAGAAGATGACATAGAAATAAAAAACATCACTGAATAATTAAGAGAAATATGTCTATTGGAAGTGACTATTTCTTTTCTGGTCCCAAGTGAGAATCAATGATGAGGGACTTACGTGAAGTAACCTGTGCTCCTAGCATGCTTAGGAAGGGGAAATTCCTTTGCCTGGTATATGGGGATGGTTCACAGGAGGAATGGCCTCTGAGCAGGTTCTCAAAGGATGAGGAACATTTTAATATGTCATCACGGGACAGGCTTTTTTTTGAGATGAAGTCTTGCTCTGTCGCCCAGACTGCAGTGCAGTGGCATGATCTCGGCTCACTACAACCTCTGCCTTCCAGGTTCAAGCAATTCTCTGCCTCAGCCTCCTGAATAGCTGAGATTACAGGCGCCCACCACCATGCCTGGCTAATTTTTTGTATTTTTAGTAGAGACGGGGGTTTCACCATGTTGGCCAGGCTGGTCTTGAACTCCTGACCTCGTGATCCACCTTCCTCGGCCTCCCAAAGTGCTGGGATTACAGGGGTGAGCCATTGCGCCTGGCTGGGACAGACATACTTGATGTAGAAGCAGCAGGACCAACAGGATCAGGGAGCATGAAGCTGCTTGCACAGTTAGAGGGACAAGGTTCAGAAGTGGTGAGAGTGGGGAGCTGGGTGGTATGGAGAGATCAGGTCTGGCTCAGCCTGCAGAGGGTTAAACATCAGTCTAAGGAATAGGGCTTTAACTATCAAATAGATTTTCTGCTACTGTTGTAGTATGCACTGAATTAGCCAGGAAGTCAGCAACTGGTTACAAATTCAGTCCTGGTGACCCTCTCTTATCACTCTACTCAACAGATTTTTAACACATGGAACTGTCAGTTCATCTTAACTCCAGTTCACTTTTATTAATATTTAGCTTTGGCCTAATTATTGCTTGAATATACAGATCATGAAAGACTCATTTACAAGGCTAAATAGTTAATCCAAAAGATGAAGCTTGCTTAACATGGTCTATCCACGTTTCATGTCTATTTATCACATAAGGAATTATGAAGAATTATTGTGATTCAGTCCACATCCAGCAAACACCTGTTGAACACCTACCACATGCTGATCACTGTGCTTTACTGGGGCTCAAAGGTGAGAGTTCCTGCCCTACTGGAGTTGATGGTGTGGTGGAGAGAGGAACACTGAACCAGACAATTGTAACACACCGGGGGACAGCATACACACATGTAAGGGTTTGACGAGACTCAGGAAGAGCCCTCATCTGGTTGGCTGAGGTGGATACTGTCAGGAAGGGGAATTAGATACATGCTAACTGAACAAATCTTAAAGAATGGAATCCTGAAGATTATCAAGACAAATCTCAAGTTTTATTGGAGTAGCAAGAATCATACTCCTAAGTGATGGTTCTAGAGTTCACAGAAAGACTAATCGTATGCACACAAATCGGATGCCCAGATGTGATATCATAAGCCTAACTGGAAGCATCATTATCAAAAGCCACAAGAACTTAAAAAAAAAAGTATTATTTGGCCATATGATATTCATCAAGTAGATTAACAAATATTTACATCTTCAGAGAAAAATAGGTGTTTTTAGCCTGCAAAGGGTTAAGCAATCCCTGCCCTATGTTATAAACTCACATATATATTTTTTCTTATGAGCGGATTTTAATTTGCATGATAGCTGAGACAATAAATGCTAAGTTGGGATCTCGGCTGACATGGAGTGCAGAGATGGGCCTCTGAGGACCCCTGATATTGTTCACAAACTTTGGTATGCATGGACACTTTTCTAGGGTGACCACTACTAGTTTTTGTCAGATTTTCACAGGGGTCTGTGCCCCCCAAAGGCCAAGAAATACTGATGAAAAGAGCAGTAAGGAGGTTGGTTTTTAAATTCAGTTTTTAAAACCAGAATTTAGAGAAGATAAGGGTGCTGCCAAGTCTGCAGCCAAAAAATGCTCTTCTTCTTCAAAGGGATCCTGATTTTCACAACTTCAGCCAAACACCAAACATACTCAGTGTTGGACAGGAGGGACTTAAGCAGATCACCGAGATTATGCTCTCAGTGGAGAATCCTGAGCAGCTTTTGCAGGGCCCAGGGAAAAAAAGAATGAAATTCCTTATGGGCAAGCTGGGTAACTATGAGCAATGTCTGTCTCTGGGCACAAAACATTTTAAGTAATATGAAAATCAGAGTTGCTTGCCCACTGGTGTGGTGTCTCAAAACTTACCGCCTTATAAATCGGTATTTGTACGTGTAATGATACATTATTTTGAAAATAAGAAAGCAGTGCTTTTCATTTCCCATTAAAACTGCATTCCCTTGTGTCTTCATTTCTTAGGCTAAACCATAAGCATTTTATCCCAGGGAAGGTGAACGTAGATCCAGAACCAAAAGATAATTGATCAGTTGACTCTATTAGCTCTTTAGGGTAACAAAAGGCTCAAAAGACAGATTTTGTGAACATGGAGAGAGGGTTTCTAGAGATGAATCTGGTCAAAAGCCAAATTTCACTTCTCCTTCTACTGAAATTCAGAAAGCAGCAGCCTCATGGGATGCCTATGACCTCTGACCCCCCGCCTCATGATGATATGGGGCAGCAGAATCAGACGACAATCACCCCTGATGAGGGGCTTCCGAGGGAGGCCAAAGGGGGCTCCAGACTCCCTCCTGGCTCATGTGTGGCATGGAGGGCATCCAGAAGCAGGGTCATAGGTCATAGAAGATTGCTGGTGACACTACAATAAAGTAGCTGTCCTGGGGTTGGACAGCCAGGGCCAGGGAGCTGACATGTGTGAGAACTAAGCTGGGGCCTGTGGAAGGGGTGCTGGCTTCTGATGGAGCAGACAGGGAACAGACCAAGGTTCCCAGGTCTTAGACATCAGCAGCAGATGCCAGTGAGGCAGGGGAATGACCTGCTGAGCAGGGTCCCCATCACTGCAGAGTCCTGCAAGGACCCAGAGGACACTGTCCAGCTCTAAGATGCCCCTGCAGCCAGGAGGACCCTGGAAGCTCCCCAATAGGCTCTCCAAGACAGTGAAGGGAGAAAAAGTGGATGGATTGGAGGACCAATTATTTACTTAAGAAAAGCAGGTATAAATGGAAAGAAAAAGGGAAATCATTTAAATCACAAGAGGCCAAGTGTTCTTTAAATTGGTTGATTTACATTCCTAGCTAGTGAAAATGACGAGGTAATGGGGAAGTTTAATGCAGTTACTGAAGAAGAAAAAGTTGCCTCTTCCTTGCACACTTAAATGTAGTGTGTGGCCAGGCATGGTGGCTCTTGCCTCTAATCCCAGCACTTTGGGAGGCTGACACGCGTGAATCATTTGAGGTCAGGAGTTTGAGGCCAGCCTGACCAACATGGCGAAACCTTGTCTCTACTAAAATACAAAAATTAGCCAGATGTGCTTGCTTGAACCCAGGAGATGGAGGTCGCAGTGAGCTGAGAACATGTCACTGCACTCCAGCCTGGGCGACAAGAATGAGACTCAGTCTCCAAAAAAAAAAAAAGAAAAAAAATCTAGTACGTGGAACTTGGGGACCCTGGCTAAACAGAAATGCATATCTTTAAACACCTAACAATGGGATACTTTTAAGATAAACCAGTATAGTTTATTAAACAAGAGATTTCTAATACGTTTTCAGTGGTCTGCAAGTTCACCTTACATTTTGGTTTTCATTTCATTGATCACCTAAAAAAAAAGGCATGTTCTGGATGACCTGGGCCTCCGCCCCACAGCTGGGTGCTGCCACATGTGTAAGATCTCCATTCTTATATCTGTATTTACATTTAGGGTGGTGCTAACATTTTTCTTAAATTGACAGTATTTAAAGTTTAATGCATACTTTCTCCAACTGGAGGTCTTCTAAAAATTCTTGAGGAATTTATTGAATTCTTCAGCTTAAGAAACAGGGATAGAAATAAATGGAGGGGTTGGGAATATGAGCAGTGGGGGAAGAAGGTAAGGGACATTTCTCACTGCTGAGCAGGCTGTGTGGGTGCACGCTGTGCGGGGCGCTGTACGGGGCACTGTGCACCACGTGTGGCACTCAAGCATCCCTGCAGTTCCCACTATGTTGATGAGGACAAAGCCTGAGTGTGCTCTCCATGGTCACACAAATGGGCGGCTGAGCTGAAAGTGACCTGACCCTGAAGGCAAAGCTCTTCTCTTATACCAAGACAAAGCTGGATGCCCCAAATTAAACTGTGCTCTCTAAAAGGAAAACAGTAGGACCATGAAGCAGGGAGAGCACCCAAGAGGCAAGGGGTTTAATCTCTTGTTTCAGAAAAGGGAATGCTTAAAGGAGAAGATAATTTTTCTAGAATTCTTCCTGGAGATGACTACCTTGAGATTACCTTAGAAGACTGTCTTTACCTCAGTAACCCCAGTGATCTGTGCACACTGAAATCCAGCCTACTGTAATTAATTTTTTTTTCTCCTATTTAGCTTCATCATCTTCCCCATAAAAAGCAACCCCAGTCTGGGAAAAAGTTTTTCATAGAGGCTGTCTTTCACCTGCCAGGTTGTTTCAGGAGGCAAAGGGCAGGCGAGGCTCTGGGCTTTCTCCACCTTTTAAAAAAGAGTCCAGATAAAGGATAACTTTCAATAGTCACATGTTAACCTTTGTTGAATATATCCTTGTGTCCTGGTGGCTCTCCTCATTTCTGTTGATGAAAGATACTGAACCTGACCTAAAAAACAAAGTTTCTGTGGCTTGCTTTTAGATTTATTTTAGTGGACTTCAGAGAAGAGCTCCAGCTTATAGGTTAAATGACTCTAGGGCACTCTGTGTGACAAATATACATAGTTTTCCTTGTCCGGAGGCTGGAGAGAGTGTATGAGCCGTGGGGCTGCTGGACTCTACTGCTGATCTGTCTCTCCCAGAGGACTTGGAGCGTTTCTGTCCCTGGTGCCTAAGGTAGAAGTTTTCCCTCTTCTAGTGCTTTGCTGTTCACCTAAAACTAGTTTTATTCACATGCTTTTCCTTATAGTTGGTGTGATAAGAGCAGCCAGACACACACACAAATATATACCAAACTCTTGGTCAGTTTCACACAGTGGAAATGGAAAGATACCATCTGGAATCTTATAGAAATTAATATTATAATACATTTCCTATTGCCTCAAAGAGAGTCTCTCAAGGAGAGAGAAGGTTTTCTCGTGAAGAACCCATCATGTGGAAGTACCTGCCTGGCTGGTGGAATTGCACGGAAGGTATGGGGACTAACTACCTGGTGATTAATTTAGTGAAGGATGTTATGGAATCTTAACACCAGGATGTCATCTGGAAGGCTAATTTTTTAGCTTTTATTATTACAGATCAGTTTCCTTGATGTACAGATTCCATGATTTCTGAGTCCTTCATATTACTACATTGATTTAAAAAACAAACGAAGTCCGAATCTAATCTGGGGCGTATCTCCCACTTTAGAAACCAAAACCCCCTAACTGTTGGTATCTGCCCCTCCTCTGTGTGTTTTTTCATTGCTAATCTCCTATCTGATGGACTTAGACTATGATATTTGTTGAAGGGGCAATCACTTATTCCCCAGAATTATGGCAAGTCCGTATAAAATATCTGGAAAACCGCTACCCATAAATGGGTTAAATTTGCCCATTCCTCATGTAAACATTCACCTGAAAAGCAGGTGAATTTAACCTATTTATGTCTGAGGTTGCAATTTTTTGAATTTTTGCAATCAGACCTTGGTGACGACCTTGAGCAGCAGGATAAATAACTCCCACATGCTTAATGTTCCAATAATGGAACACTTAGCATAATTAAGACAATTAGTTTCATACTGGCCACAACTGTTCTGTCACTTTGTGGAGAAATTCGTTAGGAATAAAGCAGCACTAACAGTGGGCTTCACCTTCATTTATCTTTGACTCAGGATTGTGTTAGGCATAGACTAAGTTCTGTGATCCATGGATCTTGGTGGTGATTCAGAACCTGGGCCATAATGCAGTGTGAGAGTCAGGCTCAGCAGAAAGGTGTCCTGGCAGTCACGTGATGACAAGCAGGGCAGGGGTTGGGGTGAAGGGACTGAGTGTGCTCTAGACCCCTTTCTCTGCTTGGCCCTGAATGACTTACCATCCATTTGAATGAGCTGGGCTTGGGTCCCTGCCATATAGAATACAGAACTCAACACTGTCTTTCATGGAGTTGACATGGTTTTATTGCTACATACAAGTAAAAGCCTTAGTTGATACGGATAGTTAGACCTGCTATTTAATATCTACCTAAAGAAGGCCCCCAATAATTTATTGCTACACTAAAGTGATCATTTTCAGTGGATAAGCCTTAATATCCAACAGACTCCTATTTAAAAATCCTATAGAGAGAGGCTCCGGACAAGCTCCCAATACTCCCCAAGATTGAATATAAAACTTTGCTGCATTTATGCACATTTTTTTCCTCCCTAGAGAGAAGACCTAGAGCAAGCTTGTTCAACCCGTGGCCCAGGACGACTTTGAATTGAGCCCAACACAAATTCATAAACTTTCTTCAAACATTACACATTTTTTTGTGATTTATTTTTTTTTATAGCTCATCAGCTATCATTAGCATTAGTATATTATGTGTGGTCCAAGACAATTCTTCTTCCAGTGTGGCCCAGGGAAGCCAAAAGACTGGATACCCTGACCTAGAGTACTCATTAGGTCCTCAAAAGGGCCTATGACAAAAAAAAAATGTAAGAAGCACTGTTTTTTAGCAAGTGTCTCATTTTCTAGACATGTTCTCTGCAACCAGTGTATCTTGGAAGGCACTCCTAACAATTATCATGCTCCTGGGGAATCAGGTGACAGACACGAGATGAAGATTTTTCTTCTGAGGGTATTTGGCCTAAAGTCCATCCATGTTATTGTTTGTGCCTGCTAGGCTGCTGCAGACATGGGGGTAAGCGGGAGGAATGGGGGAACAACTATGCCTCAGTTAGAGCAGCTCTGCTTTCAACCAGATGATGATTTGTAAAATAAAAGTATTTTTTAATTTTTATTTTTACAAATAAAAATAGAAGTATTTTTATTTTTTGGTGGGAGATACAACCTTTGGTACAAGTGAAAGTGCACTCCTCTGTCTTCCCTTTAGATTTCATTTAAGGGAAGGCTCTGTGCCTAAAAAGATCTGAAAATCAGGGTGGAGAATTGAAAGGCAGAGGGGAATGATTAGCCTTTGGTCTGTGTGCTGGAAATAATTCCAATACAGTTCTGAGTAGATTTTAAGGTCTTGCCTGGAGATTTTGTCTTGGCACACTTCAGAGGCAGGCAAACCTTCCGGGAGCCCCAGTGTTCACAAGGGAGTGTCAGTACTACCTCCAACTCAGCTTACTGCCAACACACGTCTCACAAGCACTTGTCAGAAAGCATCCCCTCGAATGCAGAGCTCCACAAGACTCACAAAACAGGGAGGGGAGCCATGGGGAGTGTGGAAGTAGAACAGTTTCTTTTTAAAGTTTCCTTTCTTGTTAAAGAATAAGTGTGCTAATAACTTTGTTAAGCCCTATCCTATGTCGCTATTAGACATGCTATGCTTACAGGTATGTAGTACATTCTATGTCCTGGTACCTCAACCAAGATATCTGTGCTGGATGTGCTCACAGGCATGTACCAGCTCTCCATTGCTTTCACCTGTTTAGAAAAGTTTTAAGTTATTAGCCAATCGGGTTTTAGTTTAAATTGTAAGGTCTGGCTGTAGCCCATGGAGATCAGACATGGCAGTAAGGACGACCCCAAATGTGTAAGGAATAAATTTGTGTGTTTTCTTTTGTTCATTGTACTCTTGTGGCACAATGGCTAGCAAGGGTACCCTTCCTGCAGTCCAGGAAGTAAAAATTGTGTTGCTGAAGCATCCTTTGTCTCAGTGCTAATTTTTCTTTGTGGCACCAAGCATCTATTTCCAACAGGGAGGGAGCCTTCCATTGCTCTCCATATCCCCCCACTTAATCCTGGAGCAGCCTGGACAGCAGAAGTCAGTGCATTTTGGCCCCTCATCAGCCTGACTTAATTGAACTGTACCTGCTGTGATGTATTGGTCAACACTGAATGACATTACAAGAAGCAGCTTTCAAAGTGTGAATCCAGTGGAAACAATTTATAGCAGGGGTTGCAGTAGTCTACATCCTTTCCACAAGGATGCACAGGATGAGTTTCTCTTGGATTTTAGGTCCAAGAGCAGCATTTTTTAAGGAATGTACTTATTGTTCTACTAGTGCTTCCATGACTCAGGAAACTGCTCATGTCACCCTCCTTCTATTGTCTTCTAGAAACTCAGAGACAAATTTTTGGTATCTCTTGCCTAAGATTCATTGCATCCATTTTGTGAACTAACATTACTCCTAGCTTCATCTTATCTTTCCTACTCTGGTTGTCCCTTTGTCTACCTTTTTATCATTATATTTTTATTTTGTTTTCTCCTGTTCATATTTATATAAGCCACTTAAAATTATTTCTGGAGCAAGGCATACACTTATTCAATAAAGGAATATTTACAGATGATTAGTTATAAAGAACTGATAGTTTCTCACTAGGGCAAGATCTGAACATTTTTAAAGAATAATTAGAACCTAGAATGCTAGGTGGGAGAAAATTTACCCCAAGATAACAAGTTTCACTAATGAGTACAACCAAAAATGAAACATTGGAGGAAATTAAAATAGCAGCCTCCTGCAATCCTGAAGTCTCAATCAACAAAAAATTAATCAGCAAGTTTCCATTTTAAAATGGTATCTGGCAAACATCTTTCACATAAAATTTCCACAAAAATTGTGTGGGAAGATACAGAAAAAGATGAAAACGCACAAGACTAGAAAGCAATGGAAGGTCGCTTACTGCCAGTAAATAAATGGGACATTTTAAAAATTAAATACAAGGCTCACAAGTGCATTTGGAGATCCATTCCCTCTCTCCCTTTTCTAAGTAGTCAGAATAATTGTTGACCCTCCTTCCAGTATTCTCTCCACCTCAAATCTTGGTCCAGGAATATTAAGATAAATGCTCACCATAAAACAAAGCAACACAAACACCAAACAAACAAAAACACTACAGCTGAACCTTCTATGGTGGCAGTGGGACTTTTTAAGCATCCGAGGATAAGCTCACTTCCAACTCCCCTCAGTGCCTCCCTGTTTTATAGCTACTTTGCAAGTGTATTTACCCTAAAATATTTAGGTGGGTAGGAAGAACTAGTCATGGTACCACGTTGCATGCTGGGAGGTGTAGTGATGAAGTGTCAGCCTAGTCATGGTACCACGTTGCATGCTGGGAGGTGTAGTGATGAACTGTAAGCCCTGGGGCAGACTCCAAAAACCATGGTGTCTGCTGTTTCTAATTCATTCATTCATTATGTGTATATTCCATACTGTGGCTAGGTTCTTAGCCATCTGATCAGAGAAACATAACATGAGGCAGTAAGAGTAGAACTAAAATCCCCTATCTTAAGCTAGCAGAGTGGAAATGATTTGAGGGCATTAGATATTGGCCAACAATGAGGGTGGGATAGCGTTATCCTCATTTAAGAACTGCTAACAGGAAAAGTTAATGTGGAACTCATGGAAAAATACTGCAGAGAAAAAGAAACTAGTTAGCCTGAAGACATCATGTGAATTTTACTAACAACCAGGACACAATGTCTAATAGCAGTTTTGCATTCTCACTGAAGAATACAGATTTTCAGTTAAGTGGTGTAAAAAGCTATAAGATTTAAGCACTTAGACTAAAAGACTACAGGGTAAGGCGAAATGGGGAGATAAGACAAAAGACTGCAGAAAAACTGAAAACACAGAAGCAGACATAAACTTGCATTTGAAGTCTGGACTTGTAGAATTACATCTGCATTAATTCTGCAAAGGCAGAATTAATATTCAAAAGAGATGGGGTTTTATCCCATCTATGTCCATCAGGGTGTTGGGTTTAGGAGGACAGAAGAGTGTGTTCAGCAGTTTATGACTATGGATTGCATAAAGCAGGGGTCCCCAGTCCCAGGGCCACAGACTGGTACTGGTCAGTGGCCTGTTAGGAACCATGCCTCATACCACGAGGTAGGTGGCGGGTGAGCCAACATCACCGCCCGAGTTCCGCCTCCTGTCAGATCACGGGTGGCATTAGATTCTCACAGTAGCACGAACCCTATTGTGAACTACATACATGAGGGATGAGAGTTGTGTGCTCATCATGAGAATCTAACTAATGCCTGATAATCTGAGGTGGAACAGTTTCATCCCGAAACCATCCCTCACCTCCCTGCACCTGCTGCAATCCATAGAAAAACTGTCTTCCACAAAACTGGTCCCTGGTGCCAAAAAGGTTGGGGACCCATGGAGGCAAGGTGTGCAAAGGTATGTGTCCAGTGAGTGAGGCCAGCGATAAGGTAGAGACTGTGGGAAAGGACTCCTGCTCTCAGCTGGCTCTGGCTGCTAATCTTGGCTCATGAGGTGAAGCATCTAGCAGGGAGTGACATGACAGATGTACTTTTGCATCTCCTAAAATGAGTCCCTCACAAGACTCTAAAAAGATAGGAATTAAGAAAACTACAGAACAGTAAAGACACCATAAATAAGGGTGGGAAATGAATATGAGCTTCAAGAGACAAGACCTCGTCTTGTAATGCCCAGAACAGTGCATACATACATATGCAGTTTTGTCTCCAAAAAACAGACAACAGTGTTCCTTCCAAACACACATAAAACATTCACAAAAACTAACCATTTATTCAATCATAAAGGCAATCTCAACAAATTCCCAACATTAGCAATCATATAAGCCATATTCACTATTCATAATGCATACTAAAAATCAGTGACAAACCAAAACAAAATGCAAAAACAAAGCAGTGTTATCCATCTCACTAACTTGATTAAAATGAGAATTACACTGGAAATGATCAATTACTTGGAAACGTTTGACAATGGGCACATTGCATATCAAGGCTAGTAGGAAGGAAGCAAAACTGAATTTGAGGGAAAATTCATTAGCTATATTAGAAATGTATATCAGAATATACATATCAGAATATATAGAAAAACATATATGAAACAAGAAAGTAAAAAGAGTACATTAATAAATATAAAAGTAGAAATTAACAGACTAGGAAGCAAAAAAAAAAAATCCCTGGATAAATGAATGAAAGTAACAGTTGGTTCTTCAAGAACACCAGTAAAAAAAATAAGACTGATAAATTCAAGTAAGAAAAGAGATGATGATAGAGAGAGAATAAGAATGAGAACAAGAGAGAGACATAAAAATATATAAACCAAAGGATGCAGAACTATAGTGCAGAGAAAATTTTTTTCAAACATGATAAGAATATTAGGTATGATATTATGTCAACACATTTGAAAATCTAGATGAGTTAGATGATTGCCTATGAAAATGTAAATTACTAAAGTGAATTTAAGAACAGTTACAAAATCTAAATATTTTAACAACCAAAGAAGAAATCTATAAAGAAAGTAAAAGACCTGTCCCTATAAAGATGCAGCAGGCCTAGATAGGTTAATAGATTAATTCTCCCAAACTTTCAGAAAATTATTATGTCATATAAAGTGTTCTAAAAATAATACAAAATAGAGAATCCTTGCATGTTATTAGAATAACCTGATACCAAACTGAACAAGATAGCATAAAAATGGAAACCAGCAAATGCAATCTGGTTTTGATTAAAAAATCATAATCAAGTAAAATTTATGCAACAAATGAAAAGATGATGCAGAATTGAGAAGTTGATTAATGTCATTTAACAGAAAATGAAAAGATGATTCAGAATTGAGAAGCTGACTAATGTCATTTAACAGACTATAGAAGAAAAAGCTGGCCAGGCACAGTGGCTTATGCCTGTAATTCCAGCAGTTTGGGAGGCTGAGGTGGAGGATTGCTTAAGCTCAGAAGTTCAAAACCAGCCTGGGCAACATTGCAAGATGCTGTTTCTAGAGAAAAAATAATAATAATAAAAAAAACCCAGCCAGGCATGGCGATGAACTTCTACAGTCCCAGCTACTTGGGAGAATGAAGCTGGAGGATTGCTTGAGCACAGAAGGTCAAGGCTGCAGTGAGCTGTGGTTATGCCACTGCACTCCAGCATAGGTGATAGAGCAAAACACTGTCTCAAAAATAAAATAAAATGAAATAAAAATAAAAAGAGAAAAAGCCTATGATCATCTACTGCCAAAAAGCAGTCACACTCCTGATTTAAACTGTTTAGTAAGCTAGGAATAGATAATTTCTCTATCCTTTAGATATTGATACAATATCTATATCTCTATTAGATATTCTTTATCATATCTAATAAACTTAGAGCAAGCATCACACTTAACAGTGAAACACTGAAAGAGATCACTAAGGGCAGCAGCAAGACAAAGGCAGGGTGCCAGATGCCCTTACAATGTCACAGTGCAGCATAAGTTGTCACCAATGCAATAAAACAAGAAAGAGAAGTAAGTACACATGATGGAAAGGAAAAGATAAGTGTCATTACTTGTGGACAATGTGATTATCTATCTGAAACAGCTAAGATGTTCACCTGAAAGACTACTAGAACTGAGAAGATAATCCCTTAGGGAACTAAGTTATAAGATGTAAACGTGAAATCAACAATTTCTATACCCCAGCAAAAAGCAATTAGAACATGTAATAAATAAAATCTTATCAACACAATGTAAAAGATAATTAAAAATTACTTGACAAAAAGCATAAGAGCTCTGAAAAAAATCCATAAAACTTCACTGAAAGTAAATAAATGGGAATAAGTACCACATTCTTGATAGGAAAGGCTTAATATTATAGAGATATAAATTATTCTCAAGTAGAAACATACATTTGATGCAATTCCAGTCAAAACTTAAAGACTTTTCTGCAACTTAAGCAGGTTTTTAACAAATCGTTTATGTGAAGGACTGAGAAAAGCTAAAATGCTTTTAGAAAATGATACCATCATCAACAAAATCCACAATGGTGAAGAGAACACCATCCATCAGATAGCAACATATATTCTAAAGTTATTATAATTAAAATAAAATAGCATTTGTACAGGAATAGGGCTTCTACATCAATGGAACAAAATAGAAAGTAAACAAACAGGCTCACAGAAATAAAAGGAGGTTAAAATATACTAAAGAGGCATCTGAAACCATCAGATAAATGACAGATTATTTAGTAATAATTTGGTGACAAATGCTTAATTTGAAGGTTAGATCTTATCCCCTATCACCCAGAAAGGTAAAGTACAGATGGTCTAAAGGGCTAAATTGAAAATAGAAAACTACAAAGGATTAGGAAAAAATGGGAAAACAATCCTTATAACCTTGCAAATTTAAGGCCTTTTAAAGGCACCAAAACCAAAAATAATAAAGGAAATAACTGATAATAACAAAAAATAATTGACAAATTATTAACAAAAAATTTTGTATGTAAAATATACTTAAGGCAAAAATGACAGACAAGAGAATGGTTTCACGTGTAACCATCAAAGAACTAAAATCTATTATATAATTAGAAAATAAAACTAATTCCTAAAAATCAAGAAAAAGACAAATAGTCCAATAAAATAATAGATGAAAACATAAATGCAAATTGCATATCAATGCTAGTGGGATGCATGAAAGAAGAGTGCAAGTAGCTTTAAACACAGGAAAAATGCTCAATTTCAGTAGCAATTATAAAAGTCACAGAGAATGTTTTTTGCCTTCACATAAAATTGGCAAAAATTTAGCAGACTAACACCACTATTGTTGACAACATGAGAGAACATGCTCACAAACTGTTATGGCTATGTAAATTGCTAGGAAGTTTTGGACACTGGTGAAATCTTAATTTGCAAGTCTATTTTAAAACTAAAGACCCACATACTCCTCAAGTCAGCAGTTCCACTTCTTGTACTTGTATAAAGAGGTTTGTGCTTCGATACTCTCTGCGGTATCATTTATAAAATCAAAACATTGGAAAACTCTTTAAATATCCTATTCTCTGTGGTATTGTTTGTAAAATCAAGACATTGAAAAAGTCTTTAATACCCAGCATTACAGAACAGTGGTGAACCAAGGCGGTCAAGAAGTTGGGTGTTGGCAGCCACTGACCCAGGCGGGAAGAATATGTTATCACTAGCATTGCTTAGAATTGTCTGGATATGATGCAAGGTGAAAATAAGACTGACTTTTATTTGATCTGTTATTGTTTTAACCTTCTCTCCAGACAATGCATCCCTTATTGCACACCCGGATAGACTTCCTCAACCCCCACAGTCCCCCTTTGATACATCATCCTGATGAAATCTTTTGGAGGTTGAATGCCTAGGTCTGTGTGCCTTGTAACCTTGGGTCCTGGGGGTTTTGGGTATGCACTGTGGAAAAAAAAACTACCCACTTGTTACTATTGCACCTTCAGTTCTTATTGTTTCAAAAAGTTCCAGGAAAAAGCTCAGTCCAGGAAAAAACAAAAACTGGTTGGATCCAGAGATGCTGGAGCTGGAGATGAACTTTGGTGAGCTCTCCTCCCAGGGAGGAGCTTATTCCAAATTTTCTATACAGGCTGCTATGTAGAAGCATGATAGGCAACAGCACCAGTGCTACTTTTACTCCACTTCTATATACAAGGACTCAGCTAACCAGCCCAAGAAAAGCCCCGTTAACACCATTGTTCAGGAGTGTGCTGCTTTGAGGAGCTATCCCCACTGTCCTCCTTATTTGTTGCAGGTAATAAAATTCCCTCCTTAAATCCTCCTTGGTTGTCGTCATCTGACTGTGTTGGAACTCACTTGTTGTGGGTAGGTCAGTGACGCCTCAGTGACACCTCTCTCACTGTCAGGAGAAAGTGCTGGAAGCACAGGGATGGCATGTTGCCAATTTTGCTGAAACACAGACGCAGTCACTGAACCACATTTCTAAATGTACTTTCTGTATGAATGCACAAGATCTGCATGGATTCACACCCAATGCACTTGCAGTCATTTTGGTGGAGATGACAGGGATTTAGGGTTGTGGTCAAGGGAAAGTGCATCCGTATATTTTAAATATTTTTTATGTTATACTATATTCATTTGTTTTTATTCATTTATTTATGTAATTAAAAAGTAAGTACATAATTTAAATGCATAATTTTGGAGAAGAAAACTGCCCCAGTAAATGAAATTGAAGGGAGAATTAGAAAGGTGAGGGCCTGGTGTAGTGACTCACACCTGTAATCCTAACACTTTGGGAGGTTGAGGTGGAAGGATTGCTTGAGCCTAGGAGCTTGAGACCAGCCTGGGCAACACAGTGAGACCCTGCATTTAAAAAATCATAATAATTAACAATAAAAAACACATCAGGGTTTTGATGTCTCTGGAATTGCAGCACCATCCCCACCTAGTGGAGAGGAGTAGATACTGCCATTAGCTCAAGGTCACTCCCCAGGAGGCAGAGGCAGTGCCTTTTCTCTATCAATGCCTTGCAAAGATTAGCACTAGAAGACCAATTTCAAGCCACTTCAGAATAAACAGAAAGCTTCAGGTATCTAGCTGAGGTGAACATGTGGCATTTTATACCTGCAAATGAATCATGCAGACAAACCCTCGAGAACATCCCTTGAGGCGAGTCATTCCACGTTTCTGGACCACAGTGTCCACTTGAGCTAGACAGTAATGATTCACACTTGAACCAAACCTTTTATGAAAAAAACCAAATATTCTATGATCATAACAACCCCATGAGATAGCTTTTTAACGATCTTGTTTTACAGAGGAGAAAATGAAGGCTTGGAATAAATAAAAGACCTTGCTAGGCAATATGTTAGCAGGTCAGTCAGGAGTGATACCACATTCTGTGACTTGAGGACCTGAGTCCACAGTTATCTTCATGGGGGCCTCAGGACCAGGGATGTGGCTGAGGCATTCATAGAACATCTTGTAGAAGACACTGGTGAAATCTTGGACCGCATCTTTGGACCTGCATGAGTTGCCTGCAGCCACAGGGGACAGTTTCTGGCCAAACTAAGGGTACAGGGCATGGCAAGTGGGCTCCACAAAATTTCGTATTGGGTTGACAGTGATGTGCAGTCTTCACCTCAAGAGGTGGGGGAAAGAGCAAGGGCACAGCACAATCAAAGGCACAGGGCTGGGAATTAGCAGAGTGTATTTAGAGAATATAAAGTTAGTCTTGTTGGGAGCCCACAAATTATCTGAAATTGTAAGCAAAACCATTTGTGTGTGTGTGTGTGTGTGTGTGTGTGTGTGTGTGTACAACTGCATTTGTAAAGGGATTGAATTCATGGCTTTGATCACATTTTTCATGAACTAAACCATGTGGGCAGAACCACCAAGGATCCAGAGAAGGGGTCTGCTGTGGACTAAAGAATCACGGAATATTGAAATAATGTTTACTGAGCCCTAGTGTCACCACTCAGACAGAGCTTAGCTCTTTATAAACGTCTCTTTCACTTGTCATGAACATCCTTTGAGGTGGGTTCTAATATCATCTTCATTTACAGATGAGGAAACTGAGAACTAGAGAGATGCCTTCCTCTAGGCCACACAGTTGGATCTGAACCCAGGCAGTCTGACTCTGGATCTCTCACCCTATACCCAAGGCCAGTGGCCCTCAAACTTCAGTGCATGGTACCGTCGACAGCAGGACTTATTCTAACAGATACAGCTGGGCCCCATGCCCAGAATCTCCCAATTCTGCAGGTTTCTAATGAGTTTCCTGGTGGTGCTGATGCTGCTGGTCTAGGGGCCACACTTCACAAACCACACTTTGAATTCTAGGCTGTCATCTCCAAAGAGGACTTGGAGTCCCAAAGAGTTGATGTGACCTCTCTAGAGTCACTCAGCGACTTAGCAGCAAAACCAAGATGAGAATCTGGGTTTGTGGATTCCAAACCCAGGACTCTCTATGCCACTCGTGCTTGGAGGAGGGCACATCCTACCTAAAGAGTGTGTGTGCATTTGCACGCATGCACTTCCATTACCTGACATGTGTCCAGATCCCGGCGCTGGGCGCTGGGGGAGGATGGCTCTTTGCTTGGCTCTTCTGAGCCCAGTCGGGCTCTTCTCCACCTCCTGGTCCGCCGGTCTGTGGTGTGGGGGGCCTCCTCTGGCTCGCTGCTGTCCGAGGTCTCTCTGCTAGCCGCCTGGGGGTTGAAGTTCACATCCATTTCTCCCTGCAGGCGCATCTTCTCTGCTGCAGGGTTCCTGGGGGCCTTCCTCTGTAACCAGGACAGTCTGGCCTGGTACCCAACTTCTCGGGAAGAGCCCGCAGAGGAGGTCTCTGAGTCAGAGCACATGGCGTCAGGGTTGGGGGAGATTGCAGAGATTGGGGAGGCAGCCATGGGGACTTGGTCAGAGCTCTGGGCCTGTGTGGGCTGAGGCTGGGGGTTCCTGGGCAGGCCCTGGGGCCTGAGACACAGCTTGCTCAAGGCCTCACTCCAGTCAAAGTCTTCCTCGCTGTCGGAGCCCATCTCATCATAGGCAGATGCCACACTGGAGGCCACCTCCAGGGCCTGAAACGTCCCGCTCTTAGGTTTGGCCAGTAGGCGGGTGGGGGGTGGAGCACCGTCCTTCAGGGCCACCCAGTTCCCGTCGGGGCTCTGCAAAACTGGGGCCAGGTCTGTGGGTGGAGAGGATAGAGAAAGCAGAGAGGGGCTGTTATCACTTTAATGCAAGGTGAGGCTGCCACTTGTCACATCCCCGAGTGACTTATGGGGGTGTTGGAGAGCAGCTGCCTTTAGGAAGCCCAGGAGGGCAAACCCAATTGGTGGGCAGAGTTCAAAGGTCCCCAAGGAATCCCCTGAAAGCTCACAGAGTCCCAGTGCTTCACAGATGGAGAGAAACTCAGAGATCTGGCTCCCGTTTCAGTCCACCTGGGTTGATGCCACCTCAGTCTCCTCAGCACTCCCCGTTCCTGCCCTGGGCTCACTTGGAAGGGGAGGGGACAGGGCTACAGTTGGCGGCAGCAGCTTCTGGCTCTTTGACCTGGGGCTACAATTTTGTCTCTTGGATCCTCAGTTTCCCCTCACTGATGGGAAACAATTCCACCACCTGCCCTGGCATACCTCACAGGTTAACGCATCTGCTCTTGGCACTGTTATAGATCCTGCTTCATAACAGGCTCCTGAGATAGGCATATAGGTCTATTTTTAACTCAAGAAACATGCCTCACTCTGGAAAGTACTTGAGGTCAAAAAGCTCTGGTATTTCCAATCTCATTTTACAGATGAGGAAATGAAGGTGAGCGAAGTTAAGGGACTTGTCAAAGGTCACAGAGCTGCGAACTTGTAGAGCGAGTTCGAGGTGCATCCTCTACCTGACTCCGAGGCAGCTCTGGGCTATCGACTGCCACAGAAGCCTTTGGCCAGCTGTAAGGCACCATGCAAGGGCAGCTGGAGCAGCTCTCAGGCCGTGACTATGGTCTGGAGTGCTCTCCATGCCAAGGGTGGATTGGTAAAAAATTGTTTTGTCTTGTTTAAGGCGAACAGGAAAATGCTTTCTTCCCACGTGTCTGTGGGGTGGGAATAAGACGACATGCTGCTCCTTTAGCTATGGGTACTTGGCCCAGGACTGAGGCCTCAGGCACAGCAGTTGCCTGTTACAGGGCTGCCTGGGGGCAGTGATGAGGACCTCCGGGCTTTGAAGACACCACTCCCCAAGTTGGTGTGGACACATGCTTCAGGGCTTAAGGCCTGTAGCAGCTAAAGCTCTGCTGCAGTAGGACCTTGAGGCAGAGTCCTCCTTCATGCTATTTAAAACACACAGGTTTTCTACCAGTTAAACTGCCACTGCTCCACATAATGAAATGAAAGCTATCAGTATTTCACAGTGCTGCCCACAGAGCATTGTACCTGCTAAGCCAGTTTCAGAACCACAGCCTTGGGGGAATTCAGATGTTGGTTGAACATATGTTTTCAGCAGCGACCCAGTTCCACTTCCACTGCCTGACTGCAGCTCGCACTGGCAGGACATCGAGTTCTTTTTACTTTGAGAGCCAGGAAGTGGGACTTTCTCTGATGAGGAGGACGCTGGGCCCCGGCAGGGGGCTGAGGTAAGCAGGGGCCTCCAAGAAGCCTGAGACCACGCACCGGCCCTTCTCCTGCTGCTCCTGCCTTCAGTGCCCCCTCCACCATTTCCATGTAGTGAGGCCCTAGTGATCCTACAACACCTCATCCCACTGGTGAGAATAGCCTTTTCCTGGAGTGTATTCTCATCTCCCTGCTGGACATAGCCTCTCCTCTCTGAGCTCTCCTGGTGTGAGGGCCTGGCTGGCTCATTCCATGTTCCTCCATGTGTTCTGGCTGTCACACCCTGCTGAGCATGAGGACAAGGTCCCTGAGACAGGGCCTGGATCTCAGGCATCTCTTCATCCTTAGAGGAAATTAGCCTGCTCTGTCCCAGAGCCAGTTTTTACACTGGAAAGACCAGTGGCCTCGAAGTCAGCTGAGAGGAAGCCCTACTCAGTCACCTGGCAGCGATGTGATCCTCTGTGCCTCGGTTCTCTGGTGAAAAGGGTATAGCTAATAATCTTAATGGGTTGTCAGAGGACTGCACGAGGGGATGTTCATGAGTGTGTTACACATGCCTGCTCAGAGAGGGGATTGACTCCTGATGGCTCCTTTCCCCTTATCTATAAATGAAGGAGGCTGCTTTAGTGCAGGGCAGAGAACAGCTTTGGATTCAAGCAGGTGCAGGGCTGATCCTCAGCTACTGAATTTAGCAGCAGTTGACCTGGGTTAGAGAGCACCTTGCCCAACAGTGGGTTCGGTGTGACCCACCTTTGGCTGTCATTAGGATTATTTTGAGATGACACACGTAAAGCATCAATCCTAGTGCCTGCTATACTTAGGGCCCTGAGCTATTTTTATATCTGTTGAACTGCATTTAGCATTAGTACTTAACACCTGGTTATGAATTAACACCCATGCA
Source organism: Cacajao melanocephalus (assembly GCA_963573385.1). Classification (NCBI taxonomy): domain Eukaryota; kingdom Metazoa; phylum Chordata; class Mammalia; order Primates; family Pitheciidae; genus Cacajao; species Cacajao melanocephalus. The sequence continues at coordinate 83,785 of CAUYLG010023510.1, read as the reverse complement.
CTCCATATGTATGTATACAGAAAAGAGATACATATCTGATAGGCACTATTCAGTATTACATATGAATATCTGTACAGCAACACTATTTTCATTGGCAATGGAATTATTCAGAAGAGTGGCTTACGAGGGTTATTATTACCATTTATTATTGGGCTCTACCTGTGGTGGTGGTAATAGCAGCTCTCTTGAGAAAAGGATTTCTGTTTGCTGGCATTCTCCTAATGCTGTGTCTGGAGAGTGTCAGTCAGGTGGAGGGTTTCTCAGGAATGCTAGTGAGGCTATGCGTGACTAGTTACTTATATTGATTTTTCCTGTAGGAGGCTCTGTGGGTGCCCTACCCCAAACCTTGGCCCTCACCACTTCAGTGTATGCCAGCTGGACTTCCAGTTGCCAGCACTTGCAAGTCTTCACTTGAGGCTTGCTCAGGTGACCACAGCCTGTGTTGCCTGCCCCAGGGGCAGGGTGGAAGTACCCAGGATTCATCATCTCCTGGGAGCAGCCCTCAACCAGCGAGTAGGGGAGCTGGTGGCTAAGCATCCCAGTTCTCTTGCCTGTCAGGCAGGTGAGTCTTCTACATTGGCTCCCAGAGTCCCCAGTGGGGTCAAGCTCCGGCCACCCACAGTGGCCATCTGCTTAGTAACAAGTCATTTATTGCCTGATTTTCTTTCCTTGTCTCACGTTTCTACTCCCTTCCCTGTGTGTTTTCTGGGCTCATCTCCCAAATAAACTACAGGTCTTCAGATTCTTATATTAGGATATTAGGGTCTGCTTCTGGTGGAAGTCAAACCAAAACACCCACATGATGCAAAGTGGACTCCCAGCATGGCTGCTGAGTGCTCACTCTGAGAAGAAAGGAAAAGTCCTCTGGGCCTTCTCATCTGTCACTGAGGCTGCTCTCTGGACGGCCTTCCAAGGCGACTCACACGCTGCTCCTCAGCTGCATATGCTTGGGCTTCCTTCCTTGAGGAGCTGGCTATTCTGCTCTCTGAGCTTTGCCAACATTTCTTATTGCTTAACACTCAAACTATATTACAGTTTGTTTTCTCAGTTGTCTACCCCACCCCTCAATCCTGACCATCAGCTCCTTGAGGGCAGCGCCAAGTCTTCTTCACTGCTGTGCCCCTAGCCCCTGGCCAGCTTTGCGTCCCATCCTGGGAACATGAAGACTACGTGTTAATGAAAACAGGCACTAATGGCTGCAGGGATGATGGGGCTCTTGACGTGCAGCTCTCAATGAGCCCTGCTGTCTGCAGCTTCTCCCAGGGCCCTTGGAAGAATCCAAAGAAGGAAATCCCTTGATAATGCCACTCAACACCTGGCTCCAGGGTTGACCCTGTTGTAAATGTGGTCCCTGGGCTCTAGCACCCACCATATGTGAAGATGGAATTCAGCCCATTGCCAGCTCCTTTTCTCCTGCGTTTTACAACCCCAGGTTGCCTTGTGCCTCTGCGGAAGCTAGAAGTTGGCCAACTTTTACCTCTGCAAAAATTCAGCCTTCTTAGCAAAAACACAGATGGCTCCCTGAATACCCAACCATGTGAAAACTTCGGTGGTTGTCGATCTGCATCACCAAAGCTGCACCTGTGCTCCAATACCACAGTCTCTCAGTCCATCAGGAACACCCCTCGGGGATCTTGCTCCCCATCCTCTCCTTTCTCCAAATTCCTGCTCTTCCATTATCGTGCAGACAACTAACGTTCAGTGAGTGACCGCAGAGCAGTGACAATTCCCCAATCTTTATTTCCCCAACACTGAGCACATGCAGTGTATACAGCAGATGCTCAATCAAGGTTTACAAAGTGAAAATGCACTTGGGGGAAACCCATTAACTGCTATAAGCACTGTCAAGACTGAAAGCAGAGGTACTATGGTTTACTCAAACCACAGTGTCCCTAAGAGTGACCCCAGCTGTGCACTAGCAGGCTCCTGAATCAACCCTTCTCCAGAGGCATAAACACAGCTACTACATATAGCCCAGTGGGCATTCACTTTCTAAGATGACCTCCACCCCCAGGACTCCTCTGTTTGACGTTCCTGCTCAACTGAGACTGAGAAATGTCTGTAGGAATAATCTGCTTCCTGCTAAACGTTTCAGACATCCCTCAAGACCTCTGAGGCTGGCATGGACAGTTTGGCATGTCGAGGGCTAAAAATTCCTCAGAAAAACCAGAAGTTTTCCACCCAAGTCCTTTTTAAAAAAATTTAAATCTTTATCCTGAGAGATGCATGGATTTTTGAGCACAATATGAAGTCTTTTTTTGGGTGTGTCATGCTGTGGAACTAAGTTTTATGTTTATATACAATTGAAAAATTACCTATGACTGCCTAATTTTACAGAAGATTATGTGCAAAATCATGTTTTGAAAACAAAATTCCTTTGCAAATTTATTATGAATGTTCATAATCCAGTTGGAAACTATTTTGTGAAATAGAGCATCTTGTAGTTGTTTTTATAATATTCTACACATTTATCACTTTGTAAATCTGGATTTTGAAATGATGGTTTTTGTTTATTCGTATGGCCGAGAGACACTTATAATGCAAGAGTTGAAAGCCTGCAAACTGGAGTCTTGATGTTTGGATGTGAGGACCAGCTCTGCCTACACTGGCTGCGGGGTCTTGCACAAGTCACTTAACTTCACTGTCCATCAATATTCTTATCAGCAAAAGCAAATAATGACCGTGTCTCGCAATGCTGTTGTAGGAAGAGACCAAATCGTGCCTGCATCTGCACTCTGCATGTTTCAAAGCGATTTCAAAAAGCTAGGTATTGTGCATTGAACTTCTATTACGTGGTATTCTCATGTGCTCCATGGAGTCTAACAGTCCCTTCTCTGTGGGCATTTGCAATCCAGAGAAGGAAAGAGAAGTGAGAAAATGAGGGAGAAGACAGAGAGCGAGCGAGAATATGAATGAATGAACGAATATGAATATGAATGGACTGGGAGGGCGGAGGGAGGAAAGAAAGACACATCTAGAAAAGAAAAATGCACTTAAAACCCAAAAGCAAACACCATGTACATAATTAAAGAAACACTCAAGTGCTGCAGAATTTCTGCAATGTCACGGCCCTGCAGTTTCTACTGATAGGTACTAAAAGGTTAATATAAAAATAATCTCTTTTGGTAAATGTTTAGAATGACAGTTAAAAAATATTTAATATTTTCTGATATTTTGTGATAACAATGGGTTTTGCTTCTCTAATCGCTGGTTAAATCTTTTCCCTTTTAGAGTAGAAATTATAGCAGAATCTTTAAAAGCTTATTACTAGGATGGCTAAGCTGCTGTTAATCTTTTCTGTTGTTCAGGAAAGGGGTGTAGATCTGATACAACACGGGATGAGAATACTGGTAACGGTGTCTTCGTGTGAAGACGGTTATGCCTGGCGTCCCTTCACAGTGTGTGCATGCAGGACACAGGAAGAAACGAGTAGCCCTGGGCCGGGGTAGGGGGAAGTTTCATTCTGACATTCGTGTAGATCAAGAGGGCCCCTGAGCACTGGGGTTCCACGGCCCTCGGCTGTCACCCGTGACGATGGGTCCAAGCATCTCAGGGTCTTCTGATGTGAGACTTTAGGAAAATGACTCAGTTCTTTTGAGCGCCTTCATTTTAAGGGATTACATGAGTCAACAGCTTTATAAAGGACCACGTGTCATACACGTTGAAGAGTCTCTGAAGAGGCAGCTGACTTGCCCCACATAGAGGCAGGACATTCTGTGGGGAGGAAGCAGCCAAGAGCAGAGGTGCAAGCAAACAGCAATGCCACCCTCAGGATGCCCCTCGGATAGACAGCTGCCCACCAAAGACTCTTTCATGGCCAGCCATGTTACTGGTATGCATCTGCCCAGCCAGGATGCCATTTCTCAGGGTTTCCTGCATTGAGGTGGGGCCATGCGACCAGTTCCTGTCCACAGGCTGGGAGTGAAAGGGGTGTGAGCTCTGCCTGCTGAGATGGTTAAGAAGCAGGTGCCTGTCTTTTCCATTCTCCCTTCCTCCATCTGCTGTCTGAATGTGGATAAGCCCACAAAAGACTCAGAGGCCCTTGAGGATGACAGAGCCACAAGGTAGGAACCTTGTACCTTGGCCTCTGAAGGCCTCCCACAGGCCAGGGGTACTTGTACTGCACTGTTGTATGATGAAAAAGAAAATAATTGCATTAAGCCGCTTAGATATTCAGTTTACTTGTTATAGTGCATATGCTACCCTAATAACTTATCCAGTTTCAGAAAGGATCCTTAAAACCAGACCTATGCTGGGACCCAAATTCCTCTGAAAGTTGAAATGCCATGACAGGTTGGTTTAATGCCCCTGGCCTACATAAGACACATTCTCCTATTCCACATAGAACAGGCAGCTGAAGTGGGGTGTGCAGTGGAGTGATTTGAACATACTTGTCCAGGAGCCTCCCACCCCCATCCCACAGGTCTCAGCACAGAGCATAGAACATGATGACACCCTAAGAGCCTTCATTTTGCCAGAGCAGCTAAGAAAACTGCCTGGGTGGAGAACATGATCGCAGTATACATTGTCTATTGTTCTGAAGGCCTCATGACTTGGTGGCCCAGAGGGACACACACCAGTTCAGACTTATGGGAAGAAGAGCTGAGTGGCCATGCAATAGCTGAGAAGCCTCCAAACCACACTTCTGAAACCCACAGACCAGCTAGATGCTACTTAAAACAGTTACTTGTTTCATCCAATCTGTCCACGCTCTTCCAGCTGGGCAGAGCAGACTCAGCTCTCGGGTGTTGGCCGTGGTCCCTTGGCTGCCTTGATGCAGCCTCCACTGGAGACGTCTTCAGGGCATCTTCTCCAGTGACTGTGAAGGCAGACTGGGACCGCTGTGGAAAGAAAAGGGAGGAAGGGGTGAGCTCATAACGCACAGTGCCTGGGAGGTATGCCTTCAGCTTTTGGGGGCAGACACTGTACAGTATGGAGAAAACATGTTTAATGGTAATGGCTCCTCTCATGTAAACCTTAAAAACTGCAAATCAGAATATAATGCCATGTAATGGCACAAATGTTTATTCCCTTGCAAGTCAGCCAGGCCTAGTAGAAAGAATGAGATGCAGTGGAATCTTATGGGGCCAGCTCTCATATGGCTCTTTCTTATCCACCACTTTTGTGGCCAATATTTCTCAGGGCCAACTATGCATGATGAGTTGCTCTAGGGCATGCAAAATGGAAAGCATTTTCTCCTCAAAGACCTCCAAACCTGAAGAGTTCCCACAGCACTGATACAGTTATAGCACAAGGGACAAGCTGTAATAGAGAAGTGAGCTACATATCATCTGTCCACAACAGAGGACTACTGCAACACATTCTCATGTAGTCCCTGAATTAAAGGAAGAAAAACAAACTAACCAAAGAAGAAGTGGCAGAGATGGAAATTCAAATGACTGACAGGAACACATTTGAATTGCATAATATATATGTAATATAGATACACATTATACATATATGCATTATATACATATATACATTATATATATGCATTATATATATATTATATATATATGTTGTATTGTGAAGCTCAAATGTTATATAGAGAATTTTACCAAACAGAAAGAGACTAAAGTTTTCCTTTGCCATTTAATGAAGGAATTAAATTTCACTGGTTATTTATTTTGTTCTTTTTCTATTGGTAATCTTAGAAGGGAAAGGGCATATTCACAAAGCTACCAAAAGCATCTGCGATCACAGTGTTAAACAAAGTCCTGATCTGAAACTCAGACCCCTTTGCAGTGGGCTTCCACCTGCTGGCTGATGTCAGCACCAGCAGCCCCCTCTCCCTTCTGTCCCAGTGCAAAATGTGCTCATTTCCTCACTTTCTCTTTCCCTCAGGTACCTAGACTACAAGACAAAGGCAAGCTCTCTCAGAGAAGAGCTGTGGGCAGGGCCGTGGGGTGTTGTGGCGCTGGACCCCGGGGTCAGCTGTGTCTGGGCTCCCTGACCACCTTGGGCAGGGCCGTGGGGTGCTATGGAGCTGGACCCCGGGGTCAGCTGTGCCTGGGCTCCCTGATCACCTTGGCTATACTACCTTGGCCAAGTGACTGAATTCCTAGAGAGATGTGGAAACAGCCTTGCCCTGTACTCACAGCAAACTGTATGATAAATGGTAGCTTAAAAAAAAAAGGTATGAGAGAATAACAAAGAAAGACAGCAGAAATGAGCACAGGATATTTGGGTGGCAACACTGGGCTTTAAGATGAGGGGTTGGGAAGAGGAAGATGCACTTAGCAGGCTTGCCTCCCAAGGACTCTGAACCAGTCTGAGGAAACACAGAGACTGAGGATGATCAAAACCCAGCATCCCCATTGTGACAGGCCAGACTAGGGCCCAGGAGCCCTCACATACAGGGTGTCTGGTACACTCTGCTGGAGAATGGTGGTGCAGACCAGTTAAGATTCAGAAAAAGTCATAGGAAACCTCTACTTCCCCCAGGAGACCCTGGGTTATCTAGGAGGAAGGTAGGCTTACAGAACAAATATGGAACCCCCTAAGCTGTGAACCAAGTGTTAACAACCTGCTTCCATCCCTTCAAATTTAGAGGACAGAGCATGATGGGCCTCCAGACCTGCCTTTTGATGCAATGGTCATAGGTTAATGCAGCCCAGTGGTGATGAGCTCTCCCCATCTTATCAATTCCTCCAGACACTGTGTGTTGATAAGGTTTCCTACCCACAGCCTCCAATTGTCAAATATTCAAGCAGGCCATGGCCTGTGGGAAATCTACCAACTGCCCCCTTCTCCAAGCTGGGCTGGGGGTCCTGGGCTGCTTCTACACTTACGTTTTACTGCACTCTTGCAAACATCTCTTTTCTGAGCTGGACCCCCCACTAGACTGTGGAGCAACTGAGGGTAATTTGTTTTAGCAGTGACATCTGTAGTCCCTGGAACAGTCACTGGTACAGAATTGGAAATCATGAATGTTTGCTGTTGAGTGAATGGTTACAAAATGGGTTTTCAAAGTGCCTACGTTTTTTTTCCAACTTCTTAGACAAAAATTGGAAAGTAAGAGAAAGAAATAAAAAGGAGCTCGCTATCATCCACACTGACACCCTAGAGAGCAAGGTTTTACTTGGAGGAGAGCCAAGCCAACACACATGTGAAGTGGCTTTCGGCTCAGTGTCACCTCCTTCATTGTGAGGGCGCAGCAAGCACGGACCCTATCCCGTGTTCAGGGCCATTTGGACGACGCAGGTTGACAACACTGAAGGTTTTCACAGGGCTAGGTATTCAGAGCTATTCTGCGATTTTGCTAAATATCGGACAGAAAATGAGCAGCTTTCAGAGAGGACAGAGATTGAGGATGGGGGTCAACTGGCAAGTGAAGTTATTAAAAGTGAAGGAAAACATCATTCTATGGCAAACCTCCACGTATCAGGAGGGATACACCCTTGGCACTCCTGTACCTTGGGGCTTGGCAAGGCCTCCCCTCCTGTGTGGTCACACAGTTCTGCCCACACTTTACAGATGTGCACTGACTTCCTGTGTCTTCCACACACAGGGAGCTCCATGAGGGCAGGGATGGCCTTTTGTGTGTGATCCTGGTGGCATGTCTGTGACTGAATTTTTAGGCTGTGAGACACAGTGCTGGCCCTTAGGAAGCTGACGGCTTCGTTGCCAGATGCAGTACTACTGCAGCCTCATAGAAGCCATTTACTGTACCTGGCCTTTAAAAAAATATCTACAAGCTTCTCACTGGAAATCACTGAATACAAGTTTAAAAAAGGGAAACAAACAACATTTAATATTTAATTTTGCAGTGGCTCAGACTTGTGTGTACATATGGTGGCTGGGGTCCATTTTTTATGGGACGAAAATTCTCCCCCATTCCTTCCCTACAAAAGCCAACACTAACAAATGAAAAGTCCCTCTCTGGTCCCGGTAGCAGAGAGTAGGGGGTGCCAGCTATAAAAATACTCTATTTCAGGCAAATCGTTGTTCCATACTAGAAAAAAATTACACCCTGACAATCACAAAAGGCCCAACAGCACTGTCTCCAGCAGGTCCCGAGACACTGGTGGCCTGCAGTCTCCAGCCAGGGTGGAAAAGACAGTTCTGAGACCCAGGCGTTGTTCTGCCATAAATTCATTACAAGCAACATGTGCCCAGCAGAGGGCACCACAACAATGCTTTTACTCCCCAGCTATTTCTACTTCAGCCTCTGGCTGAACTAGTTGGTGAGTAGTTTGCTTACTACACTGGCTTATAACCCTGGCGACGCCCTCTGTACCCACTTTTCTTTCCTACCCACAACATCTGCTTGTCTTACTTATCCTACGGTACACAGAAGATGCAGGGGTGGTGACTGGAAGGGCTGGTCTGAGTTACAGTGTCTGAACATCTATGCAAGGGGGCTGCAGGGGGAATCCATGGATTCAGGAATGTTAGCACATCAGCAATCCTTGCAGTGATGAACTGGAGAATTTGAGCTTTCAGACAGGCCCTTCCTCTTTACTCCTTGGGCACTAACTTATGGGTGATACATTAGGTAGTGGGTAATACCAGCTCCTCCTCTTGCTATGTGGGATCTTGGAGAAACTTCAACTGTTCTAAACTTCAGCTTCCTCATGTTAAGGGATCAGTATCATGCATAGCATAGAGAAAGCACTCAATAAATATTAGCCTAATAAGAGCATTTATTAAATGTTGCCACTGAGCTGGTGTGACATATCTATTCTCTCATTCAATTTGATTGCGTGCACATGAGTAAACCGAGTCAGGGTGGAATACCTTGCCCAAAGCCTATGGATGGCCAAGGGTAAGGCAAGGGTTTAGCTCGGGTCTGCTGGATTCCAAGTCGATGCTCCTCCATGCTCTCTTGGTGTGTGCCTGAGAGCCTCTGCTGCAAGCCTGGGAACAATGCACTCGTGGTTAATGTGCCCAAGCCCAGCAGGACTTGCCATCTGAACCAAGCGGCCCTGAACCTCTGGGCAAAGCAGCCAGTGTGATCATCGGTTACTTTTGTTACACCTTCCTTTGCAGAAGCTGCATCTCCTGTGTGGGCTGCAGCAATGTGTTCTACTTATATCCCTCGGAACCACAGACCGCTGCTATGATTGCTATGATTATCATCATCACCAACAGGACAGGTTCCCTGTGGCACCAACCGCAGCTTTAAAATAGTCTTTGCTCTCAAAGAGCCCACAGTAAAAACCAGGGAGAGAATGTTTTTAGTATCAAAGATTTGAGGGCAAATCAAGAAGAGTGGTCACATGCATACGTAATGGAGACACAGCTTTGCTTTGTGTTTTTAGGGTCAGACATAAGTACTAAAGTAAATCCGATAATTATAGCAACGAAAAAACGTACTTTAGTTCTATACTACGATCATTCAAAAGAGAGAGGGGATGTGAAGAAGGAAATGAGAGACAAAGGCTGAGAAAATAGGAAGGGACAAAAGACAGAATAACAGAGAAAGCCAGACAGAGATTCAGCTTAGGCACTGGGCACACAGTAAGCATCCGGTCCCCAGTGTCATCATCATTATTACCAATAAGATCATGATATTATCACAGAGAGGTCTTTTTATATGCATGCATCCAAAGAGGCATGAAATGAATTCTAACACCCACACTGCTACCTTCTAGGATATTGCATCTTAAGGCTTTGAAAGCCAGGTCGCACTGACCTCCATACTGGCAGAGAGCAAACAATGCGGGAGGAAATTAAAAAGGGAGCATTCACACTGAACCTTCTTTCAAGAGAAGAGATGAGAAATCCCATCTGGATGGAGAAGAATTAAGTTTGGGTATTGCAACCAAGCCTAAGCAGTGGTGCTGGTGGGGTTTAGGGATTCTGCATGGTTATTTCTTAAACCAAAGGTGTCTGGGTCATTGGAGAATTGAAGAAAAAGGAGAAGACCTATCAGGAGGTCACAGGCTTAGGGCTCTCCACAGCCTGTAGGTCAGGATTCTGTGCAAGATACTATAAAGATACCATCCTTAAGCCTGCCCTCATGTCAGTATCACCCAGGAGCTTCTAGCAATATGGAAGACCTGGCTCCACCCCTGACCCCTTGCATCAAGACCTATAAAGCAGGGCTTGGGCAGGTGATGCAGATGCATGTCCAAGGTGAGAACAGCTTGAGGAAAGGTGGGAGAGCTATATACTCTGAAGTACCCAAGAACTGAAATTCGGCTCATTGGTTTGTGTCCAGGCTCTGGCCAGTGTCCATGTGTATTTCTGACTTTTTTTTAGACAGGGTCTTGCTCTGATAGCCCAGGCTGGAGTACAGTGGTACAATCATAGTTCACTGCAGCCTCAACTTCCTGGGCTCAAGGGATCCTCTCACCTCATTCTCCCCAGGCATGTGCTACCATGCCCAGCTAATTTTTATTTTTTATAGAGATGGGATCTCACTGTATTGCCCAGGCTGGTTCGAACTCCTAGCCTCAAACAATCCTCCCACCTTGGCCTCCAAAAGTGCTAGGATTACAGGCATGAGCCACCATACCTGGCCTTGTATTTCGCTATTATGCCGTTTGTTCATCTCGTCTTCTTTATCTAAATCCCTAGACCAGAGCTGTGCAAATACAACTTGATGGATGATGGAATGTTCTACATCTGCACTGTCCAATATAGTCACCACCAGGCACTGGTGCTACTGAGCACCTGAAATGTGGCCAGTGTGACCAAAGAACTTGAGTTTTAGTTTCATTTAATTTAAATTAAAATAGTCACTTGTGACTTATGGCTGCCATACTGAACAGTGCAGCCTCAGAACCTCTCAGTTGAAAGGGACCTTGGAGATCACTGAGCTACTGACCTCATTTTACAGAGGAAGAAGTTTGATCAACAGTTTTGGAGCAGGAAAGAGATATTCAAATTCTGACCCCACTGATCACTACCCGTATGACTTTAGGCAAGTTATGTTAATGCTTTAGCCTCAGTTTCCTCCTCTACAAAATTGGGGTAACAATATATGTCCTTATGTTGTGGTCAGGAGTAAAAGAAGTGACACGTGATTTGCAAACACTGCATGGTCCTCGGCCAATGGCTGTTCCCCACAGTCCTCGCCTCAGCAGCAGCTGCACATCTCCAGGGCCACTTCCAGCATTGTATTCCATATGAATGGGGGTTCCCAGAGGTGTGCCACACAGTGGCTTTGGCCACGGTCAATCCCTTTTGGGTCCTAACTCTTGTACCTGAAATTAACTCTTGGACTTAAGCCCTAGACCAGTGGTCTGAAATTTGGGTTCACTGTCCTGGTCTAGGCTTTTTCATCACAGGGCATTCGGGCCAGGTGAAGCCATGGCTTTGCCTACATGAGTGTGCCCAGCCACACTTATGCAGCATTTGAGAAAGCTGACCCTGTCTACCACATGTGTCATGCCTGGCGGGCACCAGGCTGGCCCTACTATGGTGCTGGTGAGAGGGTTCCTGCCCAAGGGAAGTCAGGCCAGTGCCATTGTGGGGCAAGACACGGGGAACCACACCCAATGGGAGTCTGAGGGTGGGAAAGGATGGCAGCAGGACAGAGACAAGGCTAAATGGAGGAAGGGATGAAGAGAAGGTCATTTCCTGTCATTGCTGTTGGGGTGTCTGTGGCTCATCTTCCTGGGCTGGCTGGTGTGAGCTCTGTGGTTGACCTTAGCTTGCCCTGTTAAATGTAGATGGCTGAAGCCCAATGGGGACAGATGAGTAACTATTTCACCATTTCAAGCATTGGTGGTGTTCAGGCTAGGACTTGGTGTAGGCCTCCCTAAACGAGCCAGCTAATCAAGACTCAATGCATTCTTATTACCACAGCTGGGATGGTCTAAGTTCTCCGTCTCGATGACATTTTTTAAAAGCTCTAATCACAGGGCTAGTCTTTAAACCATGTGAGGAGCTAAAAATGGTCATTTATGAGGGTATGGATCCCAGTGTTTTTGCTGGGACCTTAATCAGTACACTCTTCCTCCTTCACAGGTATCCTGGAAGCTTGAAGGGAAAGGCTCAAGTCTAGCCTCGATTAAAGCCCCATTAATTGACTTGTTCTGCCATCAATCAGCCACGGACCCGTACTGCAGGATGCCTATTACACATCCAGTGCTGAGCTGTGGAAAATCCAGAACACATGTGACCACTGACAATCATAAATAGTGGCTTCTCAAAGGGATAAGTTGTGTCAGGGACCTAGCTGGATGCATAACAGATTTTTCTTTATTCTCAGATTCAGGCTTCTTTGCTTGAGGCAGCTCCCCCAAGCAAAGAGTGTAAGTAAAACTGGGGGAAGATAGAACAGATACTTCTTCCTTCCTAATACTGTTGACAAAAGTATGTTGTTTACATATTGAAAATCCTGGGATGGTGTGAACTCACAGGGAGAGGGCAGGAGGGGACCTCCTTGATCAAATGTCTAAGTTAAAGGTGAAGGCTGCAATAACAAAGGGCCAGCTGATGACCTTTTTCCTCCAGTAAGGTGCCTGCACCCCTGCCAGGCATATGATCTGGGTGGTTACACTTATATCCCAGGAGAAGTGCTCCCCCAAGGGTATGTGTCAGCAACCTTGATGCGGCTTTCCCAAACTATGGCCGCATGGTTCTCTCCCAACTCCTTCCCACAAAGGTGGATTCAAGCTGGGGGAAGGTGGACGTATCTTGTGAAGTGTTGCATATCAAAAATTCAAAATATATGTTACATTCAGGGAAGGGCTTCCATTAGGCCCTATTTTTATACGAAAATTTAGAAATAAATCATATTCCACTATTTGCTTCAAAAAAAGTAAGAAATGTTTAAGTTCTCTTTACATTGATGTCAAAGCATAGCCATGAGTTATGCTGTGCAGGAGGCAGCTGTTTGGCAAGGCAGATTTTTTTCTGACAAAACAAATAAAATCCTGAGAGGTATTTGTTTTAGTAAACCAAAGGGAAATCCCGTGAGACTGGCTTGTGCCTCTAAATGTCCTCCTCAGTGAAAACAGCCTGTGGCCGTGCCTGTGTCCTGGGTGGACTGAATTCGTTCTAGTGAGATGATGTGGTAGCGGGAGATGCCCCTTGGGAAGGGTCGTGTTATGTGCAGCTGCTTTCAGCCAGTGCCGTCCTGCTGCTAGGACAGAAACACTATTGGCTATCATCACTGCTGTGCTCACCGTTTTGGCTTACGGTACAAGACCCCACTGTCCCACATCTCTAATGACACACAGAGTATCTCTGGTCTCTAGGAGGTGGGAGGGACACTATTTCCAGGTTTAACCATATGCACAACAAGGAGATCCAGTGACCATCTGGTGGGGAAGCAGGCATTCCGTCGCTGGAGCTTCCCAAGGAAACAGGAGACAACAGAATGCAGGAAATGCTCAGAACCAGGAGACCGTCATTTCAGCCCAGCATCCACTTAGTTCCAGTAGCCTGGGGTAGCTCGGACTCAGTTTACTCCTTTGTAAAATGGAGATAATGCAGGGTGCCCTCATGTGGGGCTAAGGAAACAATGTATGGAAGCCCTTTGCATATAAAGTTTATGTAAAGAAGAGGTATTGGTCCTGTGTTATTACTATAGATGTCTGACCATCACTCCATTATTAATATGACTACTCAAGCTTTCTATGACCCACCCCTAACCCCCCGGCCTCTCTGTTCACGGGATTTACATGAGAATTTTAGTTACTGTGCAGAGCTGTAGTCAGCTGATGTGAATAGCAAAAATCAGGAAAGGTCTGTTTTTGGAAACTGAGGTCTCTTTATTGCAAGGGGAAATGAGACAGGGGCAGAGAAAGAGCTTTCAGCTTCTGATAAAGGAAGAACGAGACAGCCCCAAGATGCAGTGAGTAGACAAGAAATGCTCTAGTGGGTGAGCTGAGATCTCGGAAGAGAAGCAAGCTGATGCCATCTGGCTGTGTGTGGGAAAGAAGGAGAGAGGGCACTAGTGAGGACCTATAGTGGGGTTGGGCTGGTGGCAGCAGGTGGCCTGGGAACTGGAGCAGGCAGGTACATGACATGCCAACAGCTCTGCTCTCTGGGCCTGGAGCCTTGCTGACAAAAACACAGTGAAGTACAGCTCATAACTCATAACCCACTGTATCCTTGAGGACACAGTGACCCTTATTTCAAAACATAGAAATACGGTAATAATAGAGCAATAACTATGTCTGCATCTTATAATGTCACCTGCCACTGTTGCCACTGTGCCCCTCATCCGATTTTCTAGCCACATAGCCACTATTCTATTTCTTGAACACGCCAAGTTCCTTCCTGCTTGAAGCCTCCAGGCCTGCAGATCCCCCTATAGGAGTGCTCTTCCTCTTACTGCTCCAAACCTCTCATCTTTCAGGTCTTGGTTTCACGTCATCTCCTATAAATGGTTTTCCCCGACAGCTCCATAACCAAGCATCTACCTGTCCCCAGCACTCCCTCCTCTCCATCCTCTTGATGACAATAACTGAAATGTGTACCCCTGCGTTTGTTGTTATTTACTTGTTTATGGCATGTTTCACCATTAGATGGTGGAGTCTGTTGTATCTGCAGAGACCACTGTCTCTGTAGCACTGATAAGGTCTGGCTGTGTCCCCACCCAAATCTCATCTTGAATTGTAGCTCCCATAATTCCCTCATGTTGTGGAGGGGCCTGGTGGAAGATAACTGACTCGCGAGGGCGGATCTTTCCCATGCTGTTCTTGTGGTAGTGACTAAGTCTCATGAGACCTGATGGTTCTATAAAGGGGAGTCCCCTGCACACGCTCTCTTGCCTGCCGCCATGTAAGATATGACTTTGCTCCTCCTTCACTTTCCACCATGATTGTGTGGCCTCCCCAGCCATGTGGAACTGTAAGTCAAACCTCTTTCCTTTACAAATTACCCAGTCTTGGGTTTGTCTTAATTAGCAGCGTGAGAACAAACTGATACAAGCACCTAGCACAGTGCCTTGCACCTAGGGGAATCTCAATAAAGACTGTATTGGCCACACAAGGAATCCTCAGAGCCATACTTTAGGGAAGGCCTTATGATCTCCATGTTATGGACAGGAAACTAAACCGTTGTTCAAGGTCACATACCTAGTAGTTAAGGGCAAGTCCAGAATCCTACCCCAGGTGTGGCAGAGACAGAGCCCAAGCTCTCTGTTCTTGCCTCTGACTCACTGACTCATGGTTGAGTCTGGGATGCTGTGGGATTTTTGTTTTCTGGAGCTCCCCGAGACTTGACACTTTGAGTTTGCAGAAAATACTTCAGAAAGACCCCAAATGCAAGGTGATGTCATGCCTGCAGCATGAGCCCAAGAACTGCAGTTCTGATTTTGTGACCAGTCTGAGTGACAGGCTCTGTGAATGACTTTTACTCCCCTGCTCCATCCAGTAGGATCTTTTTCCATTCCCTGCTGGAAAGGCCCCTCCCTTGTCTGAATTCCAAATCCATTCCATTCTCAATCTTTCAACTCAACACCCAGTTATGAACGGTCTCCCATTACTTCTTTTTTTTTTTTTTTTTTTTTTTTTTAACCAGCCTTACCCGTGTCCCCTCCTGCCTTGCTAACCAGATTATAAAGCTCTGGAGGGTGGGCATGGAGTCTTCTACTTGTTTTGTTCTCCTTGGTGCTGAGTGCATGCATGACAGCAGCAGTAAAACAAGCTGACAGCATGTTCACAAGGAAAGGTTCTGCCGATAAATCAAGGAAGTTTAATCTCCGATGAAGCCATAAAGATACTCTTTGTAACCCCTGTGTATCTGGCGGTTGGTGAGGACGAGGGAGTTTATGTAGGTGACCTATGCTTATCCCTTGTGGATTGCAAGTCTACTATGTGCTAGTTTGCACACCCTTGTTTTAATCTGCTCATGCAGGGATGAATGCCACTAGACCCCTAGTGGGGATGTGGTAAGCCCCTGGTCTTGCCTTTCCCATGGCTGATTTTCTAGTTTTGAACTGCACCTGTGTGCTGCTGTGTCTCAGACTGTGAGCACCTATATCAAGCAGAACCAGAGCCCTACTGGCCAGTCCCTCGGTTTCTTGTGGAACCTGCCCCACCCAGCTCCTTCCCCAGCACTTTGCACATCCTCAACTGGGCTTAATCAAACCAATAACAAAGAATGTTACAGGCTCAGTGAACTCTGCTGCAGACAGGAACAGCACCAAACCCTCGGGCTGTGGGACGACCACTGAGCTCTGTGACTCAAGGTGACGGACAGAAAGGTTGGCTCCACACTGTGACTTCCTGTGTCCAGATGTGACCATTTTGGTGATTGAAACAGCAGTGGCAATTTTCTTGCTGCCGCTTTTCAGTTTCAGTAAAGCAAGCAATCTAGGTGATAAGAATACACGTGATCCTTACAAAGCTACTTCCCCACTGCACTCAGTACAATTCTTTTCAGAGTGAATAAAAAAAATGAAGCCTATCAGCATTTGTATTTTTCCTAAATTGGTCTGTGTAAAACTTACCTCTGTAATCATCAATAGACTGTGTTTTTCTCTCCTCTTTTACCCCTTCTAGCCCCTCACTCACATTCACTTTCTCTATTTCTCTCCCCATCATTTTGAAATTTTTACCCTGGCCAGTGGCTGATTGAATGACAGAGGGTTAAACGTGTGCTCCAGACCTGCAAGTGTGGAGGGTAGGCCAGTACTGCTTGGGGACTCACCCAGAGGGCAGTGGGAACACGGTGGCCTCCATGGGATGCTGAGGTCCCCTCATCTGCCACCTTTGTATTGCAACTCTGGGGATGTGGCCATCCTGGCTCCTCTTCCACTTGCTGCTCACTTTTGCTCTTCTGTTTTCGTATAATCTGGGGAGTGGAGGACGAAAAAGGGGCAAGTTATTGGAGAGGCCTCCTGATGCTATGTGGAGTAACTGGGACCATCTTTGGAATTTTTTCGGCCACTTACAAGATTAATTTCAACAGAACACCAGGCTGTTTCAGACCTGCTTTATGAGAAACCAGCACAATGACAGTCTTGAGAATTCTAAGCATTTCACAGTTTACAAACAATTCTTTTATGATGTTAACAGTTTCTTCTATTTATTGAGTGCCTAGCATGTGTCGGACCTCATGTTAGGTATTGTGTATGCTTCACCTCACTCACTTCTAGAGGGTACATACTGTAATTCTTTCCATTTTACAGGTGAGGAAACAGGCTCAGAGAGACTCAGTTATCAGTGAAGGCCACACAGCTCATAAATGATGGCGCTGGATCTCAAACCCGGAGCCTCTGGATGTAAGTCCTAACTTTAGGAGGCATCTGGAAGCCCTATTAAGGGGGTAGACACCAAGAGTCATCAAGAATGGCTCCAGATCCAGCTCATCTGCATAACCATTTGGATCTAGTGAGTCCATCTGTACCAGGGTCTCTGGGCTCTCAAGTTCCTATTCAGTTCCTAGGAAGCAGCCAAGAACTGTGCTAAGCCACCAAGATGAGCATATTCTTCAGTGTTCCTTTAGGCCAGACAGGCAGATAAAAGGAAGGCTGAGAGCCTGGAGAACAATGAACTGAGGTGCCATCTCCCATGGCAGGGTGGGGACCCAGCCACATTGCCCAGCAGGATTTCAGAATTGCTGAGGACCAGCGACCCCAGGTCCTTCCCATTCTTTCCTCTGCAGGTGGGTGGGGCCAGTGCTGTCTTCCTTTCTCTCTTCCAACATTGTATGGGGGTATATGGGGGGAGATCATTTGTTTGCTTTGTTCACAGATCTCCAGCTAAAAAGGAGCTGAAACTGGATCAAATGTACTTTGAACTGTGATTGGATGAGACATTTGGGGATCTTTGGGTGTGGTGAGTCTATCTGACATATGGAAGAGATGTGAGTTATTGTGACCAAAAGGGAAGAGTGAAGTTTTTCAACACTTCTCGCATACAGCACTTTGTCGTGTGACTCTGTAGATCCTCCCAGTATAGGGAGAATCTGCTTCCCCGTCCTTGGCTTTGGGCTCGATGTGTGACTTGCTCTGGTCAATGACATGTGAGGAGGGAGTCAGTGACCATATGCCAGGGCTAAGCCTCAGCCTTAGTAGGCAGTGTGCACTTCCTCTTGCTGGCTTGTGCTCCTGTCATGGCCACATGCAGCCGATTTGCCCTCAGTTGGGCCCCAGAATGAACATGCTGCAGCTGACTTTGTCCCAACCCACAGCCAGAAATGCAGCTACTACAGAGGTATGAGAGAGAAAGAAATTGTGGTGCAACAAAACATATATTCAGATAGTCCTTGACTTAAGACTTTTTGACTTTACGATGGTGGAAAAGCAGTGTGTATTCAGTACAGCATTCCATAAATTATATGAGCTATTAAACACTACTATAAAATACGCTTTGGGTTTGATGATTCTGCCCAGGTATAGGCTAACGCAAGTTCTGAGTACGTTTACGATAGGCTAGGCTAAGCTATGATATATTAAGAGTAGTTTAGGTGTATTAAATGCATTTTGACTTATGATACTTTCAACTTAGGATGGGGTTACTATCTGGACTTAATCCCATCCACTGTAAGTTCAGGAGCATCTGTATTTGGTCTTTGTCCCCAGTTCCTGGCAGAGTTTCAAAAACCCTTGGAATTATTTGAGTGATAGGAGGATCTTTGTTACAGTAACTAGGTGATTCAAGGTGAGGCTCTTAGATAACTTTAGGATGGGGGCTGGTTGCCAGAAAAACCAACTACAGTACATGATTAGAAGGCTGGGAGCAGAAAGACTAGAGAGTGTGTTCCTTCAGGTAATCACGCATTTAATCAGTCATGCCTAGATAGTGAAACCTGGCTAAAATCTCTGAAGCAACAAGGCACGGAAAGCTTCTCGGTTGGTGCATACATAGATGTGTTGGGGGAGTGGCATTCACAGAGAGGACGTGGGAGCTCTGTACACCTGGTCCCCAGACCCTACTGCCCTAAGTGTCTCTTCATGTGGCTGTTCACCTGTACCCTTGATATTAAACTGGTAATGGTAAGTAAAGCACTTTCCTGAGTTCTGTGAGTTCTAGCAAATCACTGAATTGAGGGTCCAGGGGTGGAAATTCCCGAATTTGTAGCAGGCTAGGGAAAAGTGTGGTGACTTGGGGATATGTGAAACTTGTGGCTAGTGTCTGAAGTGGGGGCAGTCTTGTGGGACTAAGCCCTTCACTTGTGTGGTCTGCATTAAATCCAGGAAGAAGTTAGTATCAGAATGGAACTTCACTTCTCAGTTGGTGTTGGAGAATTGGCTGTGGAAGACAGAAAGATCCTTTTCAAAAGCCAGAGTTTTGGGCTGGTTGGTTTCTCAGCAATAATTGACAGGTACACCATGCAAGGAATAGTGTAGGGCATGGAGCTGGCAGGAGAGACTGCAAAGCAGTGTGATGTATTCCCTCTGTGTGGGTCCCCAAGGCACAAAAGGCTAACGTGAAAAGGCACAGAAGTTCAGTGCCAGAGACACTACGCATATTTCACCTGCTACTTGCTAGAGTCCCTGCTCCTGGCCCAGCCAGGAAACTGCAGCCTTCCTGCTGCCGGGACCACCTACCTTCTGCAGGATTGTCGTGGCCAGTTCCTCAGTTAGTTCCTCCTTGTGGTCCCGCAGGTAACTGGCCTCGTTCTGCTTGTCCTGCGGAGGAAAGAGAATGGCTGTGTGTTGCGGGTGGCTTAGGGGTGACCTGGCAATCAATCACTTTCCCAGGAGAGTCCCGACCACAAAAGCAGAGGGAGGTTGGGCCCTGCTCTAGTCAGGGCTGCTGGGACATTGATTTCCTGACAACCTGCACTTTCTCCTGGCAGCTAGGACCCCGATCCACAGCTCCCCCGGCAGAGAGGAGCAGGAGGGGACCTACCAGGCTGTCCCCATATGCTTCTGCTTTGGAAATCGCTTCCTCAATGGCCTCTTCAGCCACCCGGAGGGCCACAGCCAAGGTGTCCATCACACTATGTCCTAGAGAGGAAACAGAACAAAGAGCATTTCTAAAAGGGAATGAGGAGTCAAAGGATTGTTCAAGCTCTTCTGCTTAAACTTTTCAGGGGCTCTGGGATAAGTTCTAAGCTGCTTACTGTGGCACACAAAGCCCTGACCCTTCCCACCTGCCTCACAACTGCCTTCCACGCATCATTCACATCTCATGCCTCAGATGCACCAAATTATTTGATTCTTTCAGGCCTGTTATCTCATTCCCCCTCCCTCCTAGTCTCCTGCTCCATAACTGAGCTGGTTCCCATGGACCCCAAGGCTTGGCCCCAAAATTACTCCTCTAACAAATCTGCTCAGATCCCTTCAGCCCTGCCCTTTGCTGGAGGTCTGTCCCAGGTTCTGGGCTTGCTTTCATCAGCTAGAAAGGCTACGTGCCCCTGGCCTTTCCCACAGGTCATTTTCAGAGAGCAAGAATTGATCATCTTCACTGTTGTATCCTAACATGAAGCACTAGTCTAAGCATACAGAATGCCTTAAAGATAACTGAACAAAAGCTTAATGTAAGGAAATAATGGTTCTTCATCCACTTTCTCAGATAAAGATTATGCTTTATTTTGCACATATAATGCATTATTGTGATTATGGGGAAAATGTTATTAAATATACTAATTGGGCTGTGCATATGACTTAAAGCAAATATATACTCTATGTATAAATTTTTTAGACTATCAATCAATATTATCAACACTGGCCAACCTCACAGAACTCAGCCACATGGCAGGCCCTGGGCAAGAGTTTCACATACATGATCACAGTTAATTCTGACAAAAATCCAGTGGTAAGTAGGTGCCATATAGGTACTGTTTTATAGATGGTAAATTTGAAGCACAGAGTGGTTAAATAACTCACCCAAGGTTACACAGCAAGATGGTAAGAAGGCTAAGATTTGAATCCAGTTGGATTTCGAATTTGAATTTGAATTTGGATTCTATTCCTTTGAATCCAAAGCCCTGATTTTAACCACAAAATTGAGATGAATACAAGCTAACATGATTAAAAAATATAGTACTATCATATTCTTAGTGAACGTGATTTTTTTTAAGACATGGCAACAAATGGGAGAAAGTAAGGACTTCCCCAGGTGACAAAGCTCTTTTTGGAGTTAAGTGCTGGGAGAAGTTCTGTTTCCCTTGAGATCCTAGATTTTAGCTTCTTATGAGAATTTCTATCATCCTACTCTTTGTCTGCCCCAGAAGTCCAAGTCACATCACGTGCAAGAATGTAGGTCAGCGAAGGTTGGGTGCCTGGGTCTCCTTTTCCCCAATTTCAACCTCCTGTTTCCATTTATAATCTCCTACTCATATTATTTAACACATGCAAATCTCTTGTAAGCTGCTGAAAATGTTCTGTGGAATGAGACAGGATGTGAATACATCAATTCATTAATTACTCATTCAATTAAAAAAATAATTCAAGCTTCTTAGACCCTTAAGGACACAAATGTAGACAGAAAATATCATTTGGCAAACATAATAAATTCTCTAAACAACCCACTTAAGGTCAAAGTGATCTAGCTAGCTGATGAGTATGTCACAAGCCAGCTATGACAGTCATGACAGAGCTATGTAGGGCAGCCCAGCCCAGGCTCTGCATACCACCAGGTGGCTGACTGAACACACAGTCTTTCCAATGTTTTGATAACTAGAGCCTACACGATCTAAGCCTACACGATCATCACACTAAGAGCTCACTGATAGCAGACACTGTATCTCCCTTCTCTCTTCTTCAAGATAGCCACCAATGTATTTTTCAAAGAAAAGGTCTACAAATTTTCATTGACTCAAACAAATGTTTACTGAGTGCCTTTTATGTGCTAGGCTCTGTGATGGCCCCAGTGATAACCTGGTGGACAAGCTGAGTCCATGCTCTCATGTGCCTTCCGAGCTATTGGTAGACACAAAAGTAACCACTGAGAGGCATGCATAACTATCCATGTGATAGAGACAGTCACCAAGTTCCATGGACCCCTGGGAGGTAGGCACCTGGAGCTGTAACTAGAAAGGCTTTGGATGCCGTGATTATAATTCTTGGATGAAAGTGATGTGGTACACTGGGTAAAAAGTGAAGTCTCAGGTCAGTGTTTCGGAGAGAAAGGCTCGCAAGGGTGTGGAGGAAGATTAAGAAGGCAAGGTGGCCAAGGTGCAGAAGACCAGCGAGATGGTAGGATGGTCAATGTGTCAACGTGGCTAGGCTATAGTACCCAGTTATTTAATCAAACACTAGTCCAGGTATCACTGTGAAGCTATTCTTTAGATGTGGTTAACACCTACGATCAGTTGACTTCATATAAGGGTTGCCCCACAATGTGGGTGTGTCTCATTCAATCCATTTAAAGTCCTTAAGAGCAAAAACTGAAGTTTCCTAGAGGAGAAATTCAGCCTGAAAACCAAAGCACCAACTCTTGCCTGAGTTTTCAACCTGCTGGCCTACCCTGTATGTATTGGGTTTGCCAGTCCCCTGCAACCCCGTTCCCTGCAACTGCATGAGCCAATTCCTTAAAAGGAATCGTGTGTGTGTGTGTGTGTGTGTGCATGTACACATACATATTTAGTGTATTGCAGAACCTTGCTGATATAGATGGTCACTGAAATTAACACTAATACTGGAGAGTTTCAAGCAGAGAGGTATGCAGGATATGGGCTGAAGAATGGAAAGAGAAGGGTAAGATTGAAAACAGACTGACAGGTACTTAGGTAGCTGGGAGGAAATGAGGAGAGAGACTGAAGGAAACATATCTCTTGCTGGTGGACCTAAGTGGCTAAAGAGCTTGACTAGGACAAGCTGGGGTTAAGAATCCTATAGAATCTTCAGTGGCTAATGGCCAAGCATTAGAAATCTGAGTCTAGAACTCTGGGATGAAATCAAGGCTGGGCGTTTCTGGCTCAGCAGCAAACGCAGGTGCACTTGAGGCCATACAATGGTGTGTGGTAACCTATGGAGAAGCTGCAGGTAGTCAAAATAATAGAGGACTGAATTTTCATGAGAAGGCACCTGTATTAGGGTTCTTCAGATAAACAGAACCAGTAGGATATATACAGATATAAAATAGGAGATCTACTGTGGGACTTTGCTCATGTGATGAAGGAGGCCAAGAAGTTCCGTGACATGCTGTGTGCAAGCTGGAGACCTGGAAGAGCAGTGGTATGATTCAGTCCAAGTATGAAGGCCTGAGGAATGGGGGATCTGCTGGTTTAAGTCCTGAGTCCGAAGACCCAAGAATCAGAAGCTCTGATGTCTGAGGGCAAGTGAAGATGGATGTCCCAGCTCCAGAAGAGGGAGAGTAAATTCACCCCTCCTCTGTCGTTTTGTTCCATCTGGGCTTTCGACGGATTCGATGACACCTGCTCATACTGATGAGGGTGGATCTTCTTTTCTCAGTCTATGATTCAAATGCTATTTTCTTCCAGAAATATCTTCACAGATACACCCAGAAATAAGGGTTCACCAGCTATCTGGGCATCCCTTAGCCCAGCCAAGTTGATGCATAAAATTAACTATCATGCTCCCAAAGAGAGAATAGAGGGTGCAGATGAGCTGTTGAGGTCGCAAGAGGAAGACAATTCAGGGAGCACTGATTATCAATGTCCAGTACTTCAGAGAAAGAACTGAAGTGATGGATAAAGTTTTATTTGAAATTAGAAGTTTGTTTTAACTACTGCTCTAAGAGGACAATTATATTTGTATAAAAATGTAGAAGTTAATCAGTAAATGATACATTCTTTACAGGAATATTTTAATATGAGATGCACAAATGAGTCGATTGATATGTTCCAACTCCAGAAGATATTTACTAGTTGACTGTAAAGTATCCATGGTTGGGTAATGAATACTGTTCTCTTGGCCACACTTTGGATATACTCACCTATTCTGATGATGGATTCATACAACTTGCAGTAATAAGTGACCTAGGGAGACTCACACATAGTAGTAATAGTCGCATCTGGGGTAACAATGCAGCTGGGGATCCCTGGCAGTACCTATACCCTGTAGGTGCTTCTATTCCTCCAACTTCCCAGTAGCTGTAAACTTTTAAGCAACTTTACCTTCTGACTGCCTATAAAATGTTGAATCACTGCCAGAAATGCTTCCTTCATTCTCCAGGTTTGACTCAAAAAGGCTTCCTCCTGGCAGGGTAGAGATGAGAGAAGAGAATGAATATGATTATCAAAGGTTTTCAGTGAACACTGATGCACTGTGCCACTGAACTGGCAGACCACTATTACACACTTGAATTGTTAACCCTGAAAAGAGGTTCAGGGCTCATGAGGTCCCACAATAATGCTAACATTTTTGACCCATTACTTTTTTCTTCTCATACTGATTCCCGGTGCAGCATTGCTGCCAACCCCAACTTTCTTCCCATACCTTCCTTGCAGGCAATATGGAGTCAACGACAGAACAACAGACTAAAGTCTGAGAGATGTGAGGTCAATTCTTGGACCTGCAAATTACTAGTTGTGTGGCTTGGCATGGCTGCATCTAGAATTTATTCATCCATCCAGCAAATAGTCCATGAGCACCAGTAGGTGTCTTGCTTCAGCCCAGGTATTAGGGGTACACTGATGAGCAAAGCTAAACCTGCCCCCACCCCACTCTGATAAGCATAGAGTTCGATGTGGGAAATTCATTAATCAAATACTTATATAAATATACATAAAATTAGAGATAGGTTAAGTGCTTTAATGGGATGGTCTACAGCACAGTGAAAGTGTTCATCAGGGAAGACGGACTGAGGCAGTGAAGAATCAGCCAATGGGTGTATGGAGTAGGAGAACATGCAGGGCATAGCAAGCACCTTGCGGACTGGTCCTGGGAGAAAGGGTGTGTCTGAAGGCCTAAATGAGAGGCAGCGTGGCAGGGCCGCAGAGATGAAAAGCAGCTCTGGTGAGGTGACTTGGGGACACAGGCCATGCAGGTCATGGTGGCCACATCAGTGTTTGGATCTTCATCCCAAAGCCACGTGAAGCCCTTAAAGGTTTCACAGAGATGACCTGGTAAGATCTGTGCCTCTAAAAGTGTACTGTGGCTGCTGGGTAGAGAACAGCTTGAAACAGGGAGAAGGTGAGTGTGTAGTGAGTAAGGGCAGGCAATGGAAGCCTTGAATGCAGCTCACTTTCTCAAGTTTACCTGTGATGGAAAAGAAGATGGCAGAACAGTCAGGGAGGGGTTTAGAAAACAAGAGAGACTTGGGAGTGTTTACAAATCTCAGTCAAGACAGAGACAATGAGCAAGAAGTGACCTTGAGACTTTTCTGGAAGGTGAGAGGGATAAGATGCAAGACCAAGAGGAGGGGTAGGCAACAGAGAAGGGAGACGGTGCCCTACCGCAGCTGCACACAGGGGCAGGTCCCTGCCTGGCATGCCCTGCTGGCCATAGGAAGGAGGATTTGAGGTTGCCTGCTGAGAGGATGAGGGTAGTGAGAAAGATGAGGAGAGGGGAGATGTGAAAGGGTCTTTGGGAGACTGACCTCACCAGAGGACGAGCCCTGGTTTTGCATGACTTTAAATCTTCTAGTAAAACACCTCTCTGTTTCCCTTTTAAATTCGGAGGTGGGAGCGTCAGTGTCATTCAGGATGATGTGAATTTTTTTCAAGGGCAGAAAGGGACTCAATTGTTCTGAAAAGCATGGGCTAAGCATCCAGATGACATGAAACCACTATTTTTCATGGGTTGACAGACACTCTAATTTCATATGGCTTAGCATTTTTAAAAGACCACATTTGTCCATCAAATCCCAGATGAAGCAATAGATCTTTTCAAGAATCATGTCAAAATTAGATATAGATTAATAAAAGCAAGGTTTATTTTTCCCATTTATTTATCTAACACTACTAAATAAAAGCATATATTCTTTATCCAATTGTCTGAAGACTAAGTATATTAATAATGGCAACTTCTACTTTTTTATGTAGTACTTCTTTTAGGATAACTGTTAAAAATGTCATGTTGTGTTCTTACTTATAAGTGGGAGCGGAAGAATGAGAACAGTGGGAGCAATGCATACTGGGGCCTGTCAAGGGGGCAGGGAGAGGGAGAGCATCAGGATAAATAGCTAATCCATGTGGGGCTTAATACCTAGGTGATGGGTTGATAGGAACAGGAAACCACCATGGCACACATTTACTTATATAATAAACCTGCACGTCTTGCAGATGTAACTCGGAACTTAAAATGAAACTTTAAAAAATGTCATGCTGGGTCTGTCAGAGAAGGCACGTGAGCATGACTTTCTCCACTAGAGTTCTGGCTCTGAGAAATGGCAGGGTCTTGCTCATTTCATCACCTCACAACTCTTAAGCCAGCTGGGCACATAAGTAGGTGTTCAACAAATATTTACTGAAAAATGAATACATCTTAGGTTTACCTGATAAAACTAATGAGTCTTCTTTGAGGCCTAATCTGGTCACCTGCTGTGAGCTGCAGGAGGAGTAAGGTTAGCTAGGGAGCACTGCTGAGGAACTGATGGCACTACAAGGTGTGTATGTGATGGGTGATACGTGAGACTCTGGATGGAAGGAATCTTCTGTGAATTGAGTGCTTTTACAGCACACCACAGTGGTCCGCGTAGTGAAGATGTTTTGTAGGTGAAGAGTTTTACACTGAGAGTCCTAGAGCATAGCACATGCTCTTGTGAACTGCAGATTTTGCATATTATGTTCTGACAGTCAAAATTCTGAAAGTAAGTACCATTAGATAGAGTTGGAAGAACACGCTGAACTAATTACTCTGAGTTCTAGCTGAGGCTCTCGCTCTCAGTTTTGGCAGTACCTTGGAATAATACAGGCAGCTTTAAAATTATATATATATATATACTGGATCCCACCTCCAGAGAGATTCAGTAGTAATTAATGCGGGGTGGTGGACAATGATTTGGGGTATTGGGAGGTTTTTTTCAAAATGCCCTCAGCAATTCTAATGTGTAGTCACGAATGGAGGAGAGCAGATGACACACCTACAAAGGGTATTGGGTGACAGGTAAAAGCTAACGAATGACTCTTCGGTCATCTCACACAGCTAGGAGGCCACTGAAGCCCTGGATGATTTCTCCATACTGAAGTGTAACTAAATTTCCTATGTAGCTTGCAGAACAGATCTCGTGGTTTTACGACCATGGCTTCTTATGTTTGAGTACCATCTCATAAACTGTCCCCTGTCTGCTTGTCTTCATGTTTCTCCAAAAGAAATCTTGACTTAAATGGAGATACAAATAGTATTAAAGCAACAGATTCTCATATTTCTATGAAGTGTCTGGGTATCCGTAAAATTTTTTGGACAGGGTCCTGCTCGGTCACCCAGGCTGAAGTGCAGCGGCACAATCATGGCTCACGCAGCCTCAACCTCTTGGGCTCAAGTGATCTTCCCACCTCAGTCTCCCAAGTAGCCCAAAGGATAGGTGCATGCCACCACATCTGGCTGATTTAAATTTTTTTTTCTAGAGACAGGGTTGTGCTGTTGCCCAGGCTGGTCTTGAACTCCTGGTCTCAAGAGATCCTCCTGACTCAGTCTCCCAAAGTATTGGGATTTCATGTGTGAGCCACCATGCCTGGCCCCATAAAATGCTTTTAAGATTGAACTAGTGCAATAATGAGGATATAAGACATTCCAGGCCTTGAGCCACACTTTGAGAACACAGATAAACAAGCTACCACCTGCATATAATGGTCTGGCAGGAGAGGCAGCTGTATAATCCTGAATGCAATGTGATATGTGATAAGTGCTGTGATTGAGGCTCAGATGAATGAAGTGCTGAATCACAGAGGGCCCAGCACCTAAAGCTGCTTCAATCAGGGCAGATATTTATTCTCAGCAAAGAATTCTCCTTTGAAAGCAATCCTTGTAAATGTCAAAGCCCTGCACTACCCCACTTGGGATTCATGCCTGCTTTCTCCACTTGTGGAGACTTAGAGAGAAAGGGAAAGAAATAAAAATTCTGCTCTATTCTACAGGGTTTTCCACATGTTTGCTTTATTCCTCAATGTGCATTAAGTAGTAAAGAACACCTATAAGATCTGAATTTGGTGATATTTAGAGGGGCACATACAGCACACCTGAGGATGTACAAGAGAGGAAAAGAGGATGGGATGCAAATGAGTGAGCTGATTCTATTCATGAACCTTCTTGAGCTATCTCTCTGGGTTGAAAAACTGCTAACAGTATGATTTTTAAGCTTTATTTCTTTTTTGCCTCCATTCCTACAGAAAGAGTTTTTAGAAAAATTGGTGAAATGGTGATAAACATAATATGTGGAAATCTTCAGCACTGCTCTCTTAGCTATAGCTTTCCGGGGCAGTTTGAAAGACAGAGATTCTACTAATGACAACAGAACGCCCTAATGATTTTCCATGTTTAATGTTTAGTGCTTCCATTCTATTTTCCCCATTTTCTAAGTGGCTGGCATATTTTTAGATAAGACACAACCAAAGACTTTATTGAGAAAACAACAATATAAAATAATGATGGTGAAAAGGCTCCCAATAAGATGGATGAGGTTTTCTTTTTTTTCTTTCCTGTTTCTCATGGATAAAAAGCATCTACCTGTGTCAGCCAGTGATGAAAAAAAATCTGCCACTAGATAGAAAGTAACAGCCTTTTTGGAAGGCATGTTGTCCATATTCTGACTACCATTCTTTTCTACTGTCTGATCTAACAGGACTAAAGAATATAATTTCTCATCCCAATTAACTTGGTTGTCTTAACTGCATAAAAACCGCATAGGTAAAATTCATCCTTCAAGTTTCCGGGGAGGAAGCTGACACTTTTCTAACTCTCCCATTACATCATCTTCTCGGCCATAACAACAGAATTTTGGAGTAAGAAGAAAGGAAGGTGGAGGGCATGCCCGCCAGGCATAGATGTAGTCTTTCTGTAGCCAAGGGCAAATAACTTTCCAACGTTTTAATCATTAAGGGATGATGATCAAGAATACCTAATTTTGGATCTGAGATTTAGTAACAAAATGTTGAAGTGCTTAGGTCTTCACAGCTTCTAACTTATAGGCTCTAGCCTCGTAGGGATGCAGGAACCAAAAGAGTCAAAACTTAGCAGAGTCTCTGGCATCTGTCCTTCTATTTCTGCTTCTCACTAGTGCCATATATTTAAGCAAATTTCTCTGTCCCAGGTTAGTGTGCTCCAGTGTTCAGGGCCTCTGAGCCAGGCCTTCTACCCACCAGCCCACCAAAGATTCCAAGAAGCAGGCAGTGAGAGTACCTAGAATGTCGAAGCACACACCACTCTCCAGTCGGTGCTTCCTGTACAGGTTCTTCAGAACCTTGGCACTGCCAAAGTGCTTGAAGCGGCTCTTCACATTATTGTAGAACCATTCCAGAGACTGGGCCCTCAGAAGCCTGAGGAAAACAGAAATAGACCACAGAAAATTAGAATTATTAAATGGCGAATTGCAAAACTGCTACAATGCTTCACAGCTCCATCCATCAAGGTGTGAAGTTTATTTCTCTACCCCTTGATTCTGGGCTGGCCTTGTGACTTTCTCTGACCATGGAAAATGGTGAAAGTGATGTGTGAATCCTGAGCCCTGCAGTTTCCTCTGTGGCTTCTCTTGGGAATCCCACAACCTTTACCACATGAGTAAGCCCAAACTAGCCTGTTGTGTAATGAGACACACTTGGCCGATTCATCCCTCTTGCGCCAGCCAATAGCCAGCCAACTCCCAGACAGGTGAAAGAAGCCATCGGCCACGGGTTTGACTGGAGACACATGAGTGACCTTAGGTGTGACCAGCAGAACCATCCACCGAATCACTCAAAAGAGCAAGCCAATAAATGCTTGCCATTTTAAACCATGAAGTTTCTGGCCATTTAACAGTAGGCTTTATAGTTAATACTTTTACTGCACTAACAATATTTCTAATTCAGCTTGGAAAAATAAAAAGCACAAGGAAGACAGCAAAATTCTCCAGCCTCTTCCTCATTCAGATTGAAGCACTGTGGAAAAGTAGTTTCCAGGTTGATGCTATAATGGTTGATACATTGGTAAGGTTGAGGCTGGGCACTGTGGCTCACATCTGTAATCTCAGCACTTTGGGAGGCCAAGGCAGGTGGGTCACTTGAGGTCAGGAGTTTAAGACCAGCCTGGCCAACATGGCAAAACCCCATCTCTACTAAAAATATGAAAACTAGCCAGGCGTGGTGGTGCATGCCTGTGATCCCAGCTACTTGGGAGGCTGAGATGGAGAATTGCTTGAACCTGGTAGGCAGAGGTTGTAGCGAGCCAAGACAGCACCACTGTACTCCAGCTTGGGAGACAGAGTGAGACTCCATCTCGAAAAAAAAAAAAAAAAACAAAACAAACGGCAAGATTCTTCTCTTTTATGCCAAATGAGAACAAATTTCTAAAGCCTTTCCATTTAAAAAAAACAGCTGTTTTTCTTATTTTTCTTATTATCAATATAATAATACACACTTATTTTAGAAAATTCAGAAAAGCAGCAGGAATATAAAGGCTTTCAGCTTGATGGAAGAACAAGCCCACATTTAGTTGCTCTTCTTTTCTAGACCCCAGTGAAATGTGAGAAGACACCCAAAAAACAATCTGTACAAGGAAAGAATAGGGGTGAGAGCAAAAGCAGAGATTTTGACAATGATAGCACAAAGGTAACAAAGAATAGTGTCCTTCAGAACAGATGGAAGAGCTTGGATTCTGGCTGGAAGGCCAAATTTTGAGTTGGTTGATTGAGACAGCAGGTTTGGATTATGGCAGTGCTCAGACAGGTAATTTAATGGTTGTGTAGATAACAGTGAGGCCTCTCGGTGCCCCAGACCTACTCCCAAACAAATGGGCAATCGGTTCAAGGATGATTTGTCTTAGGCCCAAAAGAAAAAGTGGTTCTCTACTGAAGCTGAACAATCTACTTTAGATTTAGGACGTCAGTACGGAGATTAACACCATATAGCGAAGCTGATATAGTTTGGATATCTGTCCCAGTTGCAAATCTCATGTTGAAATGTGATCCCCAGTGCTGAAGGTGGGCCTGGTGGAAGGCATTTGGGCTTCTGAGGCATATCCCTCATGAATGGCTTGGTGTCCTGCCTGTGGTAATCAGTGAGTTCTCACTCTATTAGTTCACTAAAGAGCTGGTTGTTGAAAAGAGTGTCACAACTCTCCCTCTCTCTTGCTCCCTCTCTTGCCATGTGACACACAGGCTCCCCTTGCCTTCTGCTATAAGTAAAATGTTCCTGAGGTTTTTACCAGAAGCCGATGCTGGCACCTTCTTGTACTGCCTATAGAATCATGAGCCAAATAAACCTCTTTTCTTTATAAATTGCCCCGACTCAGGTATTCCTTCCTAGCAACACAAACGGACTAATACAGAAGCCCGTATTGTTTGGCATTGGGGAAACCCCTACATGCCTGCCATCAGATGCCATCCCTGTACACCAAAGCAAAGCCTGACAATTGACTGCCTGACTCACAAACTTGGAGCTCTCAGTAAGCACCCTCACCTTTCAGCCCTGAACCCCTTTTGGGAATACTTATCTACCCAATGGCAGAGGAGGCCCATGTTGGTTACCTTTATTCACCAACTAAGTCCTTTGTTCAAAAATATGAATAGATGGCTGGAAATCACCAGACATCTGCAACAATACAATGGCATAAGAAAAAAGAGCTGAGATAAACTAACAACAATGAACAAAGGGCAAAGAAAGGTAACTCAGAGTATTGAGAGTAACTTAAATTCTGATTAATATCCATAATGGTTTAAAAAGATACTGCATCCATGTTACAGGCGAGGGTGATGTGAAATATAAGTAGAAGACAGGCAAAGACTTATTGGAAACAGAAAACAGGATCAATAAAAAATTTAATAGAAGACCTAAAAGTTAAAATAAACATAAATTTTCTAGAATGTAGAATAAGAAAGCAAAAACATGGAATATATGAAAGAAAAGAGACATGGGGGATCAATTCAGGAGATTCAGCATCAAACAGAATTCCAAAAAGGGAGAAAAGAGAAAAGGAAAGAGAGGGAAAAAAATTGAAGGCATAATAGAAGAAAATGTCCCCAAGCTAAGAAAGGGAAAAGTCTTTAGGTTAAGAGGGCCTACCAATTTGCCCAAACAATAAATGAAACATAAAACAAAATAAAGCAGACAAACCTACCTTGCTACATCTTCATGAAAATTCAGATCCTCAAAGATAAGGAGAACTTAGGAGCTTCAGACAAAAAAAATAATATTTTGCAAATGGACAAAAATAATGATGCTAAAATTTTTAATCAGTAACAATGAATGCTGGAAGACAGTATAGCATAGACTTTCTAAGAATAAATGATGTGAACTTAGACTTCTATGTTCAGCTAAACCATCATCCCAAGAGGGCAAAATGAAGATATTTTCAGATATGTAAGATTGCTTTCTGGAAAAGAAAATTCTCAAGGTATATTCCAGGACAACAAAAACCATCCAAGAAAGAGGATCTTGGGACTCTAAAAAGAAGGAAAGTGTCCCAGGAGTACAGTGGAGAGAAGTCCCAGGATTGTGCAGCAGATCTGGAAGGTAGGCCCAAATGGGCCACTCAGTAAGTGTATGATTAAGAATCTACATGGATGAAGAGAAGTGGTGAAGAAGGAGCCACAACTTTCTTTTGCCAACAAGAGTAAAGAAAAGCCATTAGAAACTTTGGGAAAACCAAAACCAAAACCAAAAACAGCTCAAGAAAATATGCTCTATCTATGAAGCAAATTAAAAGCTGTAAGATTTTGTAAACTAATTGAGTGAAAGAAGAAAGATGATGACCCATTTTTCTTCCAGTAGCCCAAGTGTTACAGTCAAGAATAACAGGTTTTTTTTTTTCTCTCTCTATGAATTTCAAGTTATGACTCTGGTCTCTAGAAAATATTTATATAATTTAGAAACTGATTAATTTTCACCCTATTTATAAAGCAGAAAAGGAGCATACTGTCAAGATATCTGCATTTGTTATTGAAAGAAAAATTAAAAATCATTGACAGCCTGATAGAAACCTGGATGTAGAGAGAAAGAGGAATGATGAGGGTAGTTCAGAGATGCTAATTTTCTCATCTTGCAGAATGGAGTCAAAATTTTACAGAATGCAGTCAAGACAGACTGTGTAAGGTATATATACCAAAAATAATGGTTTCAATATGCTATTAAAGTCATAGAGGTCACCAGCATATAATTAAAGTTTTAATAAAACTTCAAGGGGAAGGTAAGGAGACAGGAAAGTCAACTATTCATGAAAGTCTAAAGACTAACCAATAAATGACAAGATAAACATATTATTTAGGAGTATAGTGGTAGACCCCAGAAATGTTTCAATGTGATTCTCTGGGGGACTGGGACTTGGCAAAAAGTTGGGGACATGAAATTCTTTTAATTTAATATCTTTTACTGTCTGAATTTCTTTTAACCAAGTACATGCATTCCTATAAAACACTGAAACAAAAACAAGCAAAAGAAGATTTAGAAAACTACCCAAATTTCTACTACCGGAACCTGGCATTAGATGAGTGTTCTTTCAGATTTCCATGCAAGGTGTTTGTAATCAGCCTACATAAAGATTTGGAGGGGTCCTGGAACTCATAACGGTGGTGTGTGTGTGTGTGCGTGCGTGCGCACGTGCATGCAAATGTGCATGTGCTCATGTGTATTTGTGTGCATGCATGTGTATATGTGTGTGCATGTGTGTGTGTGTATTCATGCAGGCACAGAGAGAAGGCAAGGACCAAGAAGTCAGTCTAAAGCTGGTTGGTGCTGAAGGGGCTCCAGGGCCAGTGTGGCTCTGAGAGACTGAGTTTTGCAACAGGGAGGATGTACTCCCTCTTCCCACAAAGTTTTGCAGACAGGGGCTGTGGGGTAGCAGCAGGGCAGCCATCTGGAGTGGCCAGGGAACAGTGATGGTGGCAGTGAGGAGGTGCCTCTTTTAAATAGTGACTTCAATGAAGACAAAAAGCCACAAATGGGTTTTCCTGAGCACATGTGTTTCAGTACACACACTGTTCACACTATCTTTTAACAAACATGCTCACACTGGCTTTGATCTTGCTCTTCCCTCTGCCTATAACAGTTCCCCAGAGATAGTCTCAGATAGGCTCAGTCCATCACTTCATTCAGTCTCTGTGCAAATATCACTTCCCTTGGGAGGTTTTCCCTGATCACCCTTGCTAAAACACCACCACCACCACACCAACATGTCTGTCCTCTTACTCTGATTTTTATTCCTCATATTTTCATAGAATACTTCTTTGTATCTGCTGTTTAGTGATATATAATTGTCTATGATTAATTATAACAATAATCACTATATCAACATATTAATTAACAGTTAACTATTAATTTGTTTGTTATCTATTTCCCCTCTTG
The DNA here is from genome assembly GCA_963573385.1 of Cacajao melanocephalus. NCBI lineage: Eukaryota > Metazoa > Chordata > Mammalia > Primates > Pitheciidae > Cacajao > Cacajao melanocephalus. The sequence continues at coordinate 49,609 of CAUYLG010023510.1, read as the reverse complement.
AATAGAACATAAGCTCAAGGAAGACAAAATTTTTTTTCCCATTCCTGTATCTGATGTGCCTAGACCACTAAAGTGCACCTAGTAGACTCTCAATAAAATCCAGCACATGATAGATAGACATTATTTTATAACTTGTTTTTTCCATTTAGTATTCCTGATTTACTGCAATGTTGTTGAACAATCTTCTCTCATGACATCTTCAGTCACCTCAGAGTTCCCCATAGTATAGATACAGCGAGCTTTACGTAACTGATCTCCAATCTTTGGACCTTGAATCCTTCCCATTTCTTCTGCATTAAAAATGGTGATGTGATGCATATGCTGCCAGCCAAATGATTTCACATACCCACAATTGTGGATCCTATAAGTAAAGCAGCCAGGTTCAAAGATGTGACTCTTTCAGGAAGCTTGCACCAATGTACAGTTCCCACCCATGGTGTGAGATTCTAAAGTCCCTCTCAAAGTGGCCTCACATTAAAGAGAAACCCCTGAAAGGGTCGCCAACTGGTCCACGGCAAAGCCTACTTCTGGTCCCCAAATGCAGCTCAGGAAGGAGAATGAAAGGACAGAAGGCAAGCATTATCTTCTCCCCTCTGGTTCAGAATTAAAAATGGAATTGAGAGGTTTGTCCCTCCTTATGGAGGGAGAAAAAACAGCTATCAAACACAATATACCAAATCCATAATTTCTTTCACATAAAGCTTCATCATATCATTAGTACCACTATTATGAAAAAACAAGCACAATTTTTTGAGTGCTTGCTATGTCTGAGGCACTGTGCCAAAAGTTTTCCTTGCATCATCCTATTTAACTTTCGCAGGGAACAGTGCAGTGGTAGGCACACGGGTGCGGGGGCTGGTGGTAGTGTCCCAGGCCCTGGCGTTTACTACAGGTGTGGTCCTGAGCACATTACTTAATCCCTCTAAGCCTCAGTTTCTTCATCTATAAGACCAGGATGATGACAGTAACCACTTTATCAGGCTGTTTTGAAGATTAAATAATATAAACAATAAGGTACCTGGCATCAGGAAAGGGCTTGATAATTTCTTCTAATAGCTCTAAAATGATGAGTCCTCTTTTCACAGATGCATAAATCAACATGCAGAAAGAGTGAGTTCCTTGCTCAAAGGAGCAACCGCTTGAGCAGGGATTAAAAACTGGGAGCTTGCAACCATGCACAAGTACTATTCCCAGGCACCCAGCATGAACAGAGGCTCTCTCTCGTGCTCTCTCTCCAATTAATTTTTCTATAGAATATTAATTTATTACAAGATGCCTCTGTCATTTTTACTTAAAAAACACCGATAAAGCTATTTTCAGAATTTAGAATATTGTAACAGAAAAGAAATGAAATACAGAAAGCCTTACTTCTGGAAATCATGTCCTCTGGGCTTATGATTTATTTGGTATCTTTAAAAGCATAAAAGAAATGCAACTGCAGAAGAGAAATGTTCTCCAGGCTCCCTCTTCCACACACTGCCCTGCTCTCTGAGCAGCTGGCCACCAGAAAGGCTCAGCTCTGCAGTTCCAAGGGTCCACATGGTAACAGTGGAAGAGAGTTGTTACTGTGCCCCTCATTCTTCAAAAAGGGATATTTCTTTTCCTTTTGGGACACTCCTCCCTCTCTCTCCAACCTAGTCTATGTAGTTCTGGAAGGGTGGGTACTACTCCTGGCACTAGTGGCGGTGGTTTCATGACTCAGGCCTGCCTTTGGGGTTGAACTGGGAGTTTCTACTGGAGAACATGGTAATAGATGCTCCCTTTCTGCAGGGCTGGCTCCATGGCAGAATGAAAGCTTAGAGATGCAAAAGCAGATCTGACAGTGCGGTGGGACAGGATTCTGTTGTTATACTTAGAACACTTGTATCTACTCAAGCCTGAAGTCAATCCCTGGACCTTCCCATTATATGAGCCAACAGATTATCTTGTTTGTTCAAGTCTTTTTGAATTGAGTTTTTATTATTTGCAACCAAGACTCCTAATATCGTGTTCTAAGTTCTAGACAGCCTGGGAAGACTTCAAGTGCATCATCACATGAGTTCTCCATTCACTGCTTATACCAAAACTCTATGGCATTCTAAAGCATTTTAATGAACTTAAAATAGAATGCCTCAGCTTGCTCAAGTCTCAGAGTGGAATCAGGGCACCAGCCTGGGGTTGCAGGGAGGTGGAAGACAACAGTGAATCATTGGGGAATGACCTGCAAAACTACAGGTCGATTTAGAGAACAGAAAACTTTTCCTTAAAAGTAATGTGCTTTATGTTACATACAAAAATAAGTCTGAGACAGATGTGTTAACTAGCCTGATTTAATTATTCCATAATGTATATATATCAAAATATCACTTTGTGCCCCATAAATATACACGATTATTGTTTGTCAATTTAAAAAATAAATTTGCTTTCTGCCAGGAAAAAGTAGTAATGTGTTTTAGATTATGATATGACTTAGAGTTAATGTAGAGAGGTTTTCTGGAAGCTCTTCCCTGGAGCTTCCAGGGAAGGCTCAATCATTATCATCCGCATTTGATATTACTGATTTTATTTCACTTATTTAAAAACTCATGGCTCAGAGGAAACTCACAGGATGCATGTGGTCATGGGGCAGAGGTGTGGAGAGAGGGCTGGGAGGACCTCAGCACCCAGGGTGGACTGGCTGAGTGTACTGCTCCCTGGCCCATGCTCAGGTGTCTGGTTTCCAGCTCAACATGAACAACTGCAGGCAAAGCTACATGAGGAAAACCTTTGTGTCAGCATCCTGCTGAAATAGAAGACAGAATGGAATCTTGCATCTGTGCATGGACTCATTCATTTGTTCACTCATTCATTCTTTCACTATGTATTGAGGGCCCACTGTGTTAGACGTATAAGGATTACAAAACAGACCAGGGCCCTTGCCAACAGTGCTGCCAGACTAATCTGTTCAAAGAGTGCAAGGTGAGGAAAGGATGGTTTGGAAAGCCAGGCCAAAGGCATCTTGGGCATGGCTGGACTATCTATGTCCCATAGGTCTTGGGTTCTGGATCATTCCCACAAATGGGTGAGAAATCAAAATCTACCTGCTTTCTTTCCCAGGCATTTTCTCTCATCAAGCTGCTGCTTCTCAGCTTCAGTAGGTGTGTAGGAGAGGTGGCTTAGGAAGGAAGGGAGATGCTCTCCTCGTGATGAGATTTATAGGGAAAAGCTTTCCAACATGGAACTGTCCAGAGTTGTCCATGCTTGATTTCCCTGACTTATTTTTCATAAGAGTCCAAGTTGGTTGGACGCAGTGGCTCATGCCTATAATCCCAGCAGTTTGGGAGGCTGAGGCAGGCAGATTGCTGAGCCCAGGAGTTTGAGACCAGATTGGGCAACATAGCAAAACCCCATCTCTACAAAAAATTCAAAAATTAGGCATGGTGGTGCACGCCTGTAGTCCCAGCTACTCCAGAGGCTGAGAAGGGAGGATAGATTGAGCCCAGGACGCAGAGGTTGCAAGGAGCCAAAATTGTACCATTGCACTCCAGGCTGGGTGATGAAGCCAGACCCTATCTCAAAAAAAAAAAAAAAAAGAAAGAAAGAAAGATTCCAAGTTATCCCTGACATCCCCGAGGATGATCACACAAAGATTCTTAGCTCTGTGTAGTTTCACAAACTTAAGCATGATAATCTCTTAAAATGCCAAAGCTTTTAAAAAATCAACAGCGTACTACCCAAAGCAGTCTACAGGTTCAATGCAATCCTTATGAAAATATCAATGAAATTCTTCACTGAAATAGAAATTCCTAAGATTTGTATAGAATCACAAATGATCTCGAATAGCCAAAGCAATCCTGATCAAAAAGAACAAAGCTGGAGGCATTGCACTATCAGACCTCAAAATATACTACAAAGCTGTTGTAACCAAAACAGCATGATACTGGCATAAAAACACACAGAGACCAATGAAGCAGAGTAGAAAACCACAACATTAATCCACATATCTACAGCTAACTGATTTTTGATAAAGGTGCCAAGAACACTCACTGGGGAAAGGAGAGTCTCTTCCACAAATGGTGCTGAGAACACTGAATGTCTATACACAGAAGTATGAAACTAGACTTCCACCTCTTACTTTACACAAAAATCGTCTCAAAATGGATCAAAGACCCAAACGTGAGACCTAAAGTGATAAAATTGCTAGAAAAAAATAGGAAAATGCTTCTGGACATTGGTCTGGAAAAGGATTTTATAAATAAGACCTCAAAAGCACAGGCAACAGAAACAAAATAAACAAATGGAATTAAATTAACAGTTTCTGCACAACAAAGGAAACACCTGACAGAGTGAAAAGACAACCTACAGAATGGGAGAACATATTTGCAAACTATTAATTGGACAATGAGCTGATATTCAGGACATACAAGGAATTGAAGCAACAGCAAAAAACCAAACAATCCAATTAAAAAATGGGAAAATGATCTGAAAACACATTAAAAAAAAAAAGACAAATGACTGGATCTCATTCTTTTTTATGTCTGAACAGTACTCCATTGTAAATAAGCCAGGCACAGAAAGACAAACATTGTTAAGTTCTCACTTATTTGTGGGATCTAAAAATCAAAACAGTTGAACTCATGAGAGTAGAAGGATGATTACTAGAGGCTGAGAGGGAAGGGTAGTGGGAGGTGAGGAGGGAGATGAAGATGGTTAATGAGTACAAAAAATCATTAGAATGAATATGACCCAGCATTTGATAGCACAACAGGGTGACTACAGTCAATAATAATTTAATTGTAATTTTAAAATAATTTAAATCATAAAATTAGATGGTAACACAATCTAATTTTGAGGATAAATGCTTGAGGGGATGGATCTCCATTTTCCATGGCATGTTTATTAAGCATTCCATGCCTGTATCAAAATATTTCATGTGCCCCACAAATATATACACCTATTATGTACCCACACAAATAAAACATTTTTAAAAAGACATACACACATGGCCAACAAATATGTGAAAAAATACTCAAATTACTAATCGTTAGAGAAATGCAAATCAAAACCACAATGAGGTAGCATCTCACCCTAATTAGCATGGCTATTATCAAAAGAACAAAAAGTAACAAATGCTGGTGAGGATGCAGAGAAAAGGGGACTCTTATGCACTGTTGGTGGGACTGTAATTAGCACAGCCACTATGGAGAATAGCGTGGAGGTCCCTCACAAAACTACAAATGTGATTCAGCAATCCCACTACTGGGAATTTATTCAAACAAAAGGAAATCATTATACCGATGAGATATCTGCACCCCCATGTTTATTGCAGCAGTATTCATAGCAGCCAATATATGGAATTAACCCAGGTGTCTAACAATAGATGAAGGGATGAAAGAGGGTATATGTAAGAATGGCTAATATTGAAAAGACTGACAATACATAGTGCTGGTAATGATGTGGAGTAACTGGCTCTCTCTTATGCTGCTAGTGGAAAACAGTTTGGTGAATTCTTATAAGTTTAAATATATACTGATTACTATACAATACAGTAATTCCACTGTCAGGTATGGAACTCAACAGAAATGATATTTCTACACCAAGACTTGTACATGGGGCACAGAGATCCACTATCTTGTCTCACCACTGCCCAAGACACTGACAATGGCTCCTGTTTGCAAGTCCCTATGAAATATTTCTAAGAAAAATGAAAAGACTGTACAAGAAAACTTATAGCAATTTTATTCATAACAGCCAAAAAATTAGAAACCAATTAAATGCCCATCAGCAGGTGAATGGATAAACAAATTAAACTGTATGCACAAACAGACTGTTATTCAACAATAAAAAGGAACTGCTAGCAGGGTACTGTGGCTCACGTCTATAATTCCAGCACTTTGGTAGGCTGTGATGGGTGGATCGCTTGAATCCAGGAGTTCAAGACCAGCCTGAGAAACATGACAAAAACTAATCTCTACTGAAAATACAAAAATTAACTGGGCATGGTGGCGTGCAACTGTAGTCCGAGCTACTTGGGAGGCTGAAGCAAGAGGATTGCTTGAGACCAAGAGTTCGAAGTGACAGTGGGCTATGACTGTACCACTGCACAATGGCCTGAGCAACAGGAGACCCTGTATCAAAAATGAAAAAAGGAACTGCTGATATAAATGACATGAATGAACCTCAAAAACATTATGCTAAATAAAAGAATACTTAAATAAAAATAACAACTGTATTATTCCACTTATATAAGATTTTAAAGCAAAACTAATCTACACTGACAAAAAGCAGATCATTGGTTACATGGAGCCAGCAGTGGGACTGACAGCAAAGGGGTACAAGGAAACTTTTCAAGAACTTGGAAATGTTCTATATCTTGATTGTAGTAGTGATTATATGATTGTATGTATTTGTTAAAACCCACTGAACTGTACACGTAAAGTGAATGCAACATACTCTTTGTAAATTATACTTCAATAAGGTTTAACCCCCAAAAAGAATAATTTTTAAATATAGATGATGTAATACAAAAGTGTGGTCTATATACACCATGAAATACCATTCAGTCATAAAAAAGAATGAAGTTCTGTCATTCACGGCAACATAGCTAGAACCGGAGGACATTCTGTGAAGTGAAATAAGCCAGGAAGAGAAAGCTAAACACCAGCATGTCCTCACTCATATATGAAAGCTAACAAAATTGATCTCATAGAAGTAAAAAGTACAGCAAAGGATACTAGAGGCTGGGAAGGGTAGGGGGAAGAAGGTGATAGGAAGAGACTTACTAAAAGATACAAAATTTCAGCTAGATAGGAGGAATAAGTTCTAGTGTTCTATACCAGTAGATGACTATAGTTAATGACTACAGTTAGTGATAATATATAATATAGTTTCAAATAGCTAGAAGGAGAGTATTGAATGTTCCCAACACAAAGAAGTGATAGATGTTTGAGATGATAGCTATGCTAATTACCCCACTCTGATCACTACACCTGATATGTATCAAAACATCACTGTGTACTCCATAAATATGTAACATTATTATCTGTCAATAAAAAACCTTAATGTCAGAAGAAAGGCATGGAAATTTATAACTTCTATTAACTAAGGGGAAATGCTAACTAAAGATTTCTCAGAGAAGAGAAAGCTGGCATAAAATGGTTTTTAAGAACTAGCTTATTAAAAAGTTTAAACATTTCTTGATTTTTATCTTTTGGTATGGTATAATTCCTCTAAAAATTGAAAAATTTAATATGGTCTTTTAGAAAAAAATCAACAGCAAACCTTCAAAATTTACCAATGACAACATAGTTAGAATTGATTAAGTTCTTAGAGCCACAGTTTTCTCATCTGCAAAACGGATGAGTTGTACCTTACAAGGCTGCAGGAAGAATTATACAGCTCAACTGAGAGCTCTCAGAGAAAGGCCAGACCCTTGGTACCCACTGGGGGTGCTAGCAGAGTCTGAATGTGAGTGAACACACCTTTCCTGCATGGCCTCTGTGCATCTGTCCTGTACCAAATGCTGCAAATGAGTGATTCTGAGGAGGGGACATGTGCTCCAATGTGGGCAACAGCATCATTTCTTGGCAGAAGTGTTTTTTCCCAAACACACATGTTCTTGGAGATTCTATGGTGACCTGTCTTTCCACTTTGCTCCATTTCCCTAGGGAGAATGATTGTAATGAAACATCTTACTGATGGGACACAAAGCAAGGCTGAGGGTGACAGATTGCTGCTCAGATGATATAAATAAATTTATAACATAGATGTATGACCAGATCTGTCCTGCAAGAGCTCATACAGTTGTCAGGATAAGAGAATGCCCTAAAGGCCAGAGGCAAGAGGCTGGGGTGTGGCCATCTCACTATTGAAGCTGCCCTTGAAGGAAGGAATGAGTAAGTGATGTGTTCCAGGACAGGCTGGGCAAGTCCCTTGGAATTATACTGGAAAAGTGCAGGACTATGGATAAAGACAATGCTCCGGGGCCAGGGAGAAAAGAATTCAAATTCTGGAGCTCTCTCTGTCTGGAAGCGCAGCATCAAATAAGTTATTCTGCCTCTTGGTGCCTTGAACTCCATCAAAGGGAAACGACAATAGTTCCTACTCCTACAATTTGGTTGTTGAGATTAAATGACAGGTAGAATATAAAGCATACTGCAAGTCTAGCACAAAACACCATGCAGTCTGAAGTGCATGTTATCAGTAGCACCATTATTAGCACAGGCTCTGAGCCTGGGTTCTAGTCCCTGCTCTGCCCCCTCAACCGGTGTGACTGGACAAATCACTTAACCTTTCTCTGCCACCATTTTCTCACCTGTAATACAGGGCTAATAATGGCACCAAGGGGTTTTGTGAGTAGTTGACAAGAATCCAAATAAAATACTCATCTCTGACACAATAAAACCAATCACTATCTTCACCACTGTCAAGAGTGCTTTAGAGGAAGTTTATGTAGATGGTGAGGGTCAGGTGTCCCTCTCTGAGAGTGTCTAAGGGAATAGGTGAAGAGAGCTGGGGTTTAACACCGATGTAGGGTCTGGGGAGGCAGAGGTGAGAAGCTCTGTTGCACATTGAACAAACAGCAGGAGGAATGACTGCATGCTTCCTCCCATCAGAAATAAGCATCTTCACAGATAAGAGACTAACTTCCTCCTTCCCTCAAATAGTCGATCTCCTCTCTGGGTGGCCAATGTCCAAGCTGAAAAGGAAAGGCTGGGCAGTACTCTCATGCCCCCAGGGTGGGGCTTCCCAAAGAGTCTCATCTTGTATCAGAGTCACTGAGAGGACAAAATCCTAGGGGAACCCAGGGCCCCTGCCTAGTCTAGCTCAGGGCCCTGGCCCAGAAAAATATACAAAATTTGGCCTCACACTTCACTCCCAGAGCTCCTGGGCTTCTAGGGAATTGCTTAGCCACTGAATAGCCCGGTTCTTGAGGAAGGAAAATGTGACAACATCATTTTTAGGAGCTATAGGTGGGAAGGTGGCAAAAACAGTCTTTTGTTTCACAGCTACGGGCTTATCTGCTGGGCTTGCAGTTAAGGGAAGGAAAGAACATTTATTTGAGAACTTCTTAGGGGGCAACTGATGGGTGACATGCTTTGGAGTGAAGCTCTCTTCTGTAACTAAATTCTAATTTTTTAAAAAAGTGAGGCTCCTTTTCTGCAGCTGTAGAGACAACAGCAGATTTTTAAAATCCTTTAAGTCTGTTTTTTGACCCCTCTCAGCCTTACCTCATTACTTGGTGTCTCAATGTCCTCCCTAATTCCCAGCTCAGGGAAGGCAGTCAGAAGAATATTGATTAAGCATGAAAAAGATTCCTTAAAAAATGAAATAAGCACATTTTAGACTCATTTTGCTATCATTTATTGACAGCCTTCCCAACCCAAGCTACTTTAAAAGAAGTCTTTTCTACATGGAGAGAACCCTTGTTTGTATGTCTAGATATTTAGAAGGGGCCATTCCCATGAGGTAGAAGGTGAAGAGAAGCTCTCATTGAAAAAAAAATTAGGGATATTTTTCTAGCTAAGAAAAGTTTCGGAAAAGAGAAAATATGGGAAAGGGGGAATCTTATCCTATCAGATGTTAAGATATATTACAAATATATAATAATTAAAAGAGTGTGGCATGTTTAAAAACATAGCTATAAATAGAAAAAGAAAACTCTGAAAGATAATGTACCAAAATGTAACTGCTGATATCTCTGAATGGGGTATTATGGGTAACTTTAATTTTTCAAATTGCATAAATATATACTATTTTATAAACAGAGAAGAAAGATACTACAACTTTGATGAAACTTTCTAAGTAAGAGGAAGGAAGATCATATGCCCTAAAGTGTATCAGGAAGGCCTGCAGCCACAGAGAGAATAAGATGGAAGCTCCACCCTCCTCATTTACTTGTCTGTGATACTGGGAGAGTCATGTCCTCCCTTTGAACCTGCTTCCCACTTAAAAATGATGTTTATAAAATCTACCTCACAGGCTGTGAAATTAAAGACAATGTCACAAAGCACCTATTATGATACTGGTACATAGGAATGCATCCAAGAGTGAGGGCAACAGGCTACAAGAAATATATATGAGTTGGCACAGAATATAAAAATAAGAATTAAAACACTTTGCTTATATGGATTTTAGATTCATGGGAATTCACTATACCCTGGCATAGAAATCGCTAACAGAAAAACTTTATTCCCATTTTATTTTTTTTTTAGCATGGGGGCAGGTAGAGGTGTTGCAATTTTTCACAGTGGCAGTTCTCCATAATTCTCATAAGTAACTTCTAGGTCTGTATGGAACATCCATCTTCAAGGAGTTTAGTTCTAAACAGGGATGTTTTTTGAGCATTTTGCTGTGCCAAGTCTAGTTCAAAATACTGGGGTTATGAAGGTGGCTTGGATGAGTGGGTTGTGATGGTCACATAACTAGCCAGGATAGGAATATATGAAGAGGATCAGGTTTAGAGGGAAGGCAGAAAATTTAGGTAGGACAATTATATTTGGGGTGCCCATCACATTCCAGGTGCTAAGACCTGGTGAGCATTTGGATATACCGGCCTGGATATATATATATACACACACACACACACACACACACACACATATATATTACATATATATGTATAATATATATATTATATATTATACATATATTATATATTATACATATATATGTAATATATATTATATATATGTATAATATATATTACATATATATTATATATTATAATATATATTACATATATATTATACATATATATATATATTCTTAGGAGGGTAGAAATTTGGACTAGAAATATAGATTTAGGACCTCCTTGGTACACAGGTAGTATTAAGCCAGTAATGGGTATATTGCAGATATAAATGATCATTATCCTTATTTTACTGAGAAAAATGCAAACAAGTAATTTGTTGATATGTCACTGACTGAACTAGAAGCAAATCTGGGAACAGACTGTAGACATCATTCTGGGGTCAGTGCCTTGATGTCTGATCAGGTTGTTTTTCTTCCAGAAATCCTAGTAGTGTTCTTATTGCAAATTGGGGCTTTTGCTTCAGAGTCCAAGCAAATAGAAAGCTGCATGCATCAAAGAATCAGAATAAAATCTAAAATCATTGTGTTGTTTCCCCAAAAAAACCTACTTAACATCATACTGCGAATACTAATCACTTCCAGGCACTTGTTGTGCAAGCAGTTTTCGAATTTCTTTCTCTATGACACAAGTAAATGTATAAACATGTGTATTCTCATTAGAAGACAGACTGGAATCACACAAAACAGCACTGAAATTACAATCACATTAAAGTTTCACCTAGGAATGCCAGACTGATTTTGGCTTATTAGACTACAACAATACAGTTGTGAGGAGGAGGGGACAGCCTACGTGAAACACGGCTCAGGCCCTGGCTGACAGTGAAGAGGCAAGGCATTCCTAGGCCTTCTTCCCCAGCACAGTAGGGCACTGTGCAAACTAAGAGTTTACACGGGAGAGACTCTGTGAGATTCTGAAGATCTTGCTACTCCCAGTGTGGTTCTGGGACTAGCACCTTGGGCGCAGCGTGAGCACAGCCTGGAAGCTAGATAGAAAAGCGTAATCTCAGACCTCCACACTCACACTGTGACCTGCTGAATCAGAACCTGCATTTTAGCAAGATTCCCATGTGTAGCAAAATTAGCTGGGTGTTTTTGGAGCTGCCATGATTATTATATATTTTTTTGAGGCAGAGTCTTGCTTTGTTGCCCAAGCTGGAGTGTAGTGGTGCTTTCTCGGCTCACTGCAACCTCCGCCTCCTGGGTTTAAGCAATTCTCCTGCCTCGGCCTCCTGAGTAGCTGAGATTACAGGTGCCCACCACCACGCCAGGCTAATTTTTAATTTTTTTTTATTTTTAGTAGAGACAGGGATTTCGCCATGCTGGCCAGGCTGGTCTCGAACTCCTAAGCTCAAGTGATCCGCCTGCCTCAGCCTCCCAAAGTGCTGGGATTACAGGAGTGAGCCACTGTGCCCTGCCATAATTTTTTTTTCTTTAAAATTTTGACCAAAATCCACTTAGTAGGACAAGAGATAGTTAACTTGTTTCTCCCCTTGTCATTTTTTTTTTTAAGGAAAAAGAACTGAACGGGGTGATAAAAAGTTTTAAAGAAGAAGTGAATAATTAAAATGCTACTCCCAAATTCAGACACAATAGTTATAAGAAAATACAATGCTAATAATACTATTGATAAAAATTCAAATCATTCTACATAGAAGGTACACCAAGGAATCGGCAACAGACTAAATTGAGAATGATGAAGCTAAACTAACATTTTTTGTTTGTAAAAAACTAAGCACAGCAGCAATTAAAATCCATGACCAATTTAAAACGACCCTGATGATTTGTGAAAAATGAAGTATACCTCCTGAAAATGGTAAGCATGATTTGCGAAAAATGAAGTATACCTCCTGAAAATGAGCTATGCTTTGGTTTATGTCTGCAGGGTAAATGCACCTGATGGCAGTAATTGAAGCAACCCCTTAGAATGTCCCTGTATGGCAGATGCACATGAATGTGTGTTCCAAGCTGGGGAATCCAGGTGTTGCCAACCTGGAGATTCATTCTTTATCTTTGATAAACATCTTAACCCCTGGCCTGTCTTGTGGAACACATGCCATAAAGGGGATTGAGATCCTGAGTTTTGGTTAAATGAAGGCTGCCAGGTGGAGACTGCTAAGGGGAGGGTGTTAAGTGAAAATGCTACATAAACTACATGCTGTTTGGAAGTGGTTGTGGTCTCCTGCCCAGCCTGTGGCTACTGAGCTGTGCAACTCTGTTGTCTAGCCCACCACCACTGGACTGTAGGAAGGTGTATATGTTGTCTAGCCTGCTGCCACTGGTCTGTTTCTGTATATAAGTCAGTACCCCTGTCCAGCCTGCTGCCACTAGACTCTCTCCCCTGTATGTAAGCCCCTAATAAAACCCCACGTCTTGCTTGCTGGCTCTGGGTCTTTTCTTTGGCCTCTTAAACCTGGTGCCTTCCTTCCTGAGGTTAACAGGGGTTTGATACAAGGGTGTAGAATACAGAATGAGAAGATTCAGCAACCACTGATAACACACCCAACAGCAGTGAAAGAGATAGCATTCTAGGTCTTTCAGAGGGACTCTTATATAGACGATTGGTTATACAGGAGATGAAACAGCTAAGGCTCCTGGGAGAGAATGGTGAGGCATCTCAGAGACTAGGAACAGAGAAGTTCCTCCCGCCTCAAGGCCAGAGGGATGAGGGAGTAGGCAGTGTTACCAGGAGTAGTATCCTGGAGCTGGGAGCTAGGGCCACAGAGAAGGTGCAGCTGCTTCTAGAGATGCTGCCTGAGGCAGAGAGACAGGAAATATGCTGTATCCTGTCTGTTGTCTTCCTTCTGCTCTCCCACCTCCTTGCATAGTCTGACACTGGCCAAGCTGAGAAGGGAGTCTGCGTAGCACAGCCTGTGAGGGTCAGCACCGTACCCCACACCGTCCGATCCCAGGAAGACAGAGCAGAGCAGGGGAAAGGAAAGGGTGGGAAATGCCTGGCACCTATACTGATGTTAGCTTATGAGCACTAGATCCCAGTAACCCTAATAACTCACTTCACAGATTACAGCAAGTGGCCTTCATTTCCAGTAGAAATCTGTAGAATTGTGACCCACTTGCCTACAAGAAGGGAAGAAAGGAACTATATCTGGGATCCGTTGGCAGCCTGTGAAAAGCATCCCAGTGCCGCTAGAACTTGGGCTGAGTGTCAGACTGCACTTCACTATTTACTGCCTGAGTGACCAAAGCAAGTCGCTAACCTCTCTGGGTGCCATGTTCCTTACCTGCAAAAATGGAGATGCTAATCTTTATCTGGTGGAGTTGTATGAGGCATCATTGACCTAACATGCTTAAGCATCTGCCATAGAACCTGAATATAGCTAAGCACTAAGAAAATGACAGCCATTTAATCTCAGAAAAAAACAAAATCTTCATTAGATTTAAGTCATATTATGGTGTTTTCTTCTAAAGAAGTAAAACAAAATAGGTTTTTTTTTTTCTAAAGAAGTAAAAATAAAAGCTCTTCTATATGGACCGCCCTATAGGGGCAGTAGGAGGACCTTGGTTTACCCACTAGGGCCAATAACTGACATCTATTTGGGACTCAGACGTTTGTTACATGTTTTTGTAGAGTAAAGCTGTGCAGGCACAGTTTCCCTCCATGACCGTGTGCACCGTCTCTCGCCTGCTGAGGTCAGCAGGTAATGTTCCAACTGGGTCTGTCACCTGCTAACGGCAGCTCACCCAACTGACTGCTCAGCATTGAGGAGAGGCCCCAGCGATGGCCTTGTTACTAGTATCACTCGCTCCTATTCTGCTTAGCGAGACTCAACTCTTAGGAATTATTATTTCTAAATAGTTCCTTGGATACAGGGACCTTCAAATAAACTCAAGGTACAATGACACAGTTTGCAAAAAAATAAAACAAAAACCCCAAGAACAAAAACCAGTTTTTTTCTCCTTCGAATTTGGTTGTAGGCAATGTATTTAACCTTTAAGAAATTTTATTTCCTCAGATGCAAATGAAGAGAATATTTCATCAGATTTTTGTAAAGATTAAATGACACAAACACATGGGAATTAGCACAGTGCCTCACCATGGTAACTTTTCAATACATACTAATTTTTTGTTATCAACATCATTGTTTGATCCTAAGCCCTCATTCACTCCTTTTTGAAAGGATGTAGGTGTAATCAGTAAATTAATAGTAAAAACAGACTTGGCAGGAAATGTGTTTGATTCTTACATTTTATCTTAACCAAAACGCTAGATTTAGGGGCTAAGGTGTTTCTTAACCTTTAGCAGTTCTTAAACTTGAATACGCATCAGGATCTCTTAGAAGGCTTATGAAGCTGGTTTGCTGGGCCCCACCCCAGAGTTTCCAATTCAGGAGGTGTGGGTGGGGTCTGGGAACTGGCATTTCAGATAGCTTCTCTGGTGACATGATGCTGCAAGTCCACGGATCACACTTTAAGAACCACAGAGTTGGAGGTAGATTGGGCAGGTCCTGAAGAGCCCATGAGAAGGTAGTACTGATTCAGTGCTGTGAGGAAAACAACAGAATGCCATCCAGGTGCTTGGAAGATAAGAATCCTTCAGCCCTGACAGCAGGAAGGCCCTTGAGCACAGAGTCAGAGCAATCAGTTTTGAAAAGTCATGAAAAGCTGAGAGTCTGGATGGAAGAGAACAGCCCTCACACTGGGACCCCTGAGTATGTAACTGGGAATTTGCAGACAGACATGGCTCAGAGGCCGGAAGTATCATGGTCAGTTGATACATGACAACTGCCATTAATGTGAAGCATCTTGCTAAGGGTAAGATGCCAGAGCTGACAAATAGTGAGAACGAAGAAAAGCCTGGAAGAGAAGAGAGGAGATGTGCACGTGATTTACCTGCAGCTGCTTGTAGGCCCTCTATGTGCAATTTCTCTGATCCCTACGGCAATTATAGGGAGTCAGAGAAGGAAAATGAGGCTGAAGGAGGTATTAGATGCCCAAGGTCACATAGCTAGTGTGATGGTTAATACTGAGAGTCAACTTGATTGGACTGAAGGATACAAAGTATTGATCCTGGCTGTGAGAGTGTTGCCAAAGGAGATTAACATTTGAGTCAGTGTGCTGGGAAGGGCAGACCCACCCTTAATCTGGTGGGCACCATCTAATCAGTGGCCAGTGACTATAAAGCAGGCAGAAAAATGTGAAATGGAGAGACTGGCCTAGCCTCCCAGCCTGCATCTTTCTCCCATGCTGGATGCTTCCTGCTCTTGAACATCAGACTCCAAGTTCTTCAGTTTTGAGACTCAGGCTGGCCCTTCTTGCTCTTCCAGCTTGCAGACATTCTATTGTGGAACCTTGTGATCGTGTAAGTTAATACTTGATAAACTCCTTTATATATCTATTTTATTAGTTCTGTCCTTTTAGAGAGCCCTCACTAATAATACAAGCTAGTAAGTGACAGGGCTGGGATCTGGGCTCTATCTGCCTGCCAAGCCCCACACCTCCACTGGAGCACATGTACCATGGGTATGGGTGCCAGGCCTGGTTCTAAGCCTTATATGATCAACCCATTCAACTCTTGCAACAACCCTATGGGACAAGCACTTTATTCACAGAGGAGAAACCTGAAGTTCCATAACCTGCCTGAGGATATATGACCAGTAAGAGGCAGAATTCATCATCACTGTACGACCTCTTCTATATGAGGGAGGTGAGAAAAAAGAAAGAAACAGAGCCAGGCAGACATGAGGAGATGACAAGGCAGCTTACTTAAGAATGCCTGCTGGCATAGCGGCCATGCCTCAGAGGCCAAGTCAGGTGGGGGTTTGTGTGCAGACCCCAGTTGCCCTTCTTCCCAGCTGCATTTTGCTGGTCTCGGTGCACTCACCCTTTCTGGATCCAATCCATTTCCTTCATACCCATAACTCTGCCACAATATCCCTGCCAGGGGTACACCAAATCCTAAATACCCACCTTGAAAAGCCAGCCCTTCTTTCCAGGAGAAGCCTCCCTAAGAAGCCTTAAATAGAAAACCAAAAACAAACGTTGAGAGAAAGGTGTGGGCTGGCACAGGTGCATGGGGAGGCAGGATTCCAGTCACCGCTGAACTGGCTCTCCTCTCCCTCCATGTCACCAACCACACCAGCCCTGGCCACAATGGTGACTAGTCCTGATCTTTCTCCTAATGGGCTGGCCAAGCATGAAATCTCCTTCTTCCTCAGACAGAGCCTTTCATGGCTGTCAAGATCAAAAGATCTTGTTGTCATTGAAAGCACTCAAAAGGGGCCTTTGGAGTAGTGGGGGACATTTATGTCCATCCCATCCTAAAGGCTGCTGTTGCTCTTCTGCCTGTACACTGATGGACTATGTCAGAATATCAATGTGCTCTATTGATGATAATGGATGATATTTTCTTAGTTGTGCCCTCTTGAGGGAAGAAATGATGCCAAGGTAAGTGAGGACACTGGACATGAGTAGTAAATAAAATATTTCAATTTGAAAACATAATAGCTAAACATGCAAAAGTGTGAATAACCTGGAAAGAAGGGAACATAGATGGGCAGAAGGTTGTCTCAAGCTACAGAGGGGAAGAGCTTTTGGGAGATTATGACATAATGTAGTAAAACTAATTTACACAAACACAATAGCTACCATACAGCTTTGATGAAATAAATACACTTTGTAATTTGAGGGTCTCAGTTCTGTTCCTGATTTTCAGGCCACAGGGTCTTTCTTGTTATCCCTATTCTGCTTTTACATAACCGGTACATGGTATCTTCATTAATTATCAAAGTTTTCTAAACTGACCACCAAAGGGTAGTGCAGTGAGCTTAAAAAATATCAAAATAACAAACCTTTATTTTACAATTTCGAGGCGGGGGGACTGAAAGGCAGACGCGGCCTCACCTGATGCTCCAGTCACATTGGCAGCAAACTGCAAACAAGCTATAGCCGGGGGTGCAGCCACGTGTGTGAGACTGTGAGACTGAGACAGGAGAGAAAGGAGAACACACAAGAGAATGATTCACAGAGGCTGGGCCTCCACTCATTCTAAACTTATGAAACTATGGAAGGGGAATTGCTTGAAAAATAGTTTGAAATGACTCATGAGAAAAGAGCTTCATAGCAAAATCAATAGTGTTATGAGATTGTAGAGAAATGGTTTTACTTCTCCACATCAACAAGTCATTTTAACGGTTTTTGGATTCACCTAAAACAGTTTTTGTGTATTAATTTGTGGCTAAGAATCTGCAGCACCACCAGGGATATTCTATTCAGTTCTCTAGCCCTGTACGTCTTTAACAGTCTGTCAAAAACAAAGATGCCATGTTCTAAACTTCGGGCTGAAAATAGTGCATCTCAGCATGAGACAAAGGTACAAACAGACAGGCCCAGGCCCAGGCCTGTAAAAATTGGGCCAGACTAAATTGTGCCAAGGTAAAGATTGCTGAATTCAGAGAAAACCAAGTGTTGAAGCAATGAGCCCTTTCCTTACTCGACTCTCAGGGGCAAGGAAAAATAAAACAGAGAGAAATAAATAGGTGGTGAAGGGTGAGTTACTTATAGTAGGGAGATGTTTTTCATTTAGAAGTTTCTGAAGATGGCAGTATCAGAGATGTGTCTTATGTTGCCAGGTGTGTGTTGGGGGCAATGTAAGTTGTTCCTTGGGAAAGGAGACCACTTCCTACTTTCTTAAGGCCTACAAGTGGCACGGAGGAGGTGCCAATGCTTCTGCTAGGCTAAAGCTGGCTGAAGGTAAGGTGCCAGTGGATATCAGCACCAAGGGCAAAACAATGTACATCACAGGGATGTGACTGTTTCCCCAACCAGGGATCAAGCAAAAGATGAAAGCTGGAGACCCGGAAGGATGGTCAGCCCCAGGGAGCCTGTGAGCCAAGGAGCATTACACCTGGCTTCTTTAAGAACATTTGGGAATTCAGACTCTTCGCCAGTCCACGCCAACTTCTACACCTGTTCTACACAGCCTTGGTCATGCTGTGCAGTTGTCATTACCTGCACTGGCATGAGCTGTCTCCATAGAAGAGTGAGGGGCAGGACCTCTTCACAGGGTGGCAGGAGAGAGAATGAGTGCAAGCAGAGGAAATGCCAGACGCTTATAAAACCATCAGGTCTCATGAGCACTCACTATCACGAGAACAGCATGGGGAAACCACTCCCGTGATTCAGTTATCTCCGCCTGGTCCCGCCTTTGGGACCTCACCTTTGAGGGTGTGGACCTCAGAGCCTAGTTTTGGTGTTCATTGGTGATCTCTTACAGAAGCCCACTTAGGGAGACTGATACTCTGTTATAAAATAGTGACATAAATTCTACAGCAAAGAGTATCACATAAAAAAAGGAACCATGAACCAGGGACTGGGAATCTCACTCCAAGTTTGTTCCTGAGTCTAGCTTTTTGAGTCATCTTGGATTTTGTAAATCTCAGGTTTCTCTTCTGTAAACTAAGAGAATAGAAATACAAGATTTTTAAGGCTGATTTCAGCTCAGTTCTTAGATTCTAACTCTGGATCCTTAGTGACACGGTTTGGCTCTGCGTCCTCACCCAAATCTCACCTTGAATTGTAATAATCCCCTTGGGTCAAAGGTGGGACCAGGTAGAGATAAATGAATCATGGGAGTGGTTTCCCCACGCTGTTCTCATGATAGTCAGTGAGTACTCATGAGATCTGATGGTTTTATAAGCATCTGGCATTTCCTCTGCTTGCACTCACTCTCTCTCCTGCCACCCTGTGAAGAGGTGCCTTCCACCATGATTACAAGTTTCCTGAGGCCTCCCCAGCCATGTGGAATGGTGAACCAATTAAACTTTTTTCTTTATAACTTACCCAGTTCCCAGGTATTTCTTCATAGCAGCATGAGAACTAATACACTTAGTTAAAATACTAATTTTATTTTAAACTAATAATGTAATATAACACACGGAGAGTAGGAATGAGACATTTGTCTTTTTTAGATGACCAATCTCATACCAGGAGCAACTTTTTCTTGAATATTTCTCAAATTTTTAAGCATAGATACATTGTCGTATTGATATTTCATACCAGACATACAGAAGTACTTCATTCTTTTTTCCCTCACTATAGAATATTCTACTATGGGAATGTATCACAGTTTATTCATGCTACTAAATGACAGACACTTAGAGAGTTTCCTATTTTATTATTACAAACAATATTGGAGTTAATATTTTTAGGCACATGTGTGCATTTCTATATCATGTATTTCTAGAAATCAAATGATTAGCTCAAAGGTCATGTGCATTTGTAATTTTGATAGCTATTGCTAAATGGTCTTCCCAAGCAAGGAGCTGTATTGATTTACATCCCACTGAAAGCACATTCAAGCACCGCTTCCTCCCTCCTGTTAACACAGAACTACCAAAGCTCCTGATGTTGGCTAATTTGAAAAAATTTAATACTTTGTTCTTTTAATTTGCATTTACTTATTAGAGAACTTAAACATCTTTTCAGAGGTTTCTTTTTCTCTGAACTTTGCTCCTTTTTTCTTTCTTGGCTTGTTGCCATTGATTTATGAAAATTTTTAACAAGGAAACTAGTACTTTGTTGTGATAAACATGCCAGCCCATATTTGTAAGATTGTAAATGCCGCCTGCTTTTATTTTACCATTTGTCTTTTGATGTTAGCTATGGTATACCGTCATTATCACTAAATAATGAAGGTATATTAAGAGAAATGCATTGTTAGGTAATTTTGTCATTGTGAGAACATCATAGAACGTACCTACACAAACCTAGATGGCATAGCCTACCTCAACACCTAGGCTACACGGTATGACCGACTGCTCCTACGCTACAAACCTGAACAGCATGTTACTATACTGAATACTGTAGGCAACTGTAACACAATGGTAAGTATTTGTGTACCTAAACATATCCAGGTATAGAAAAGGTACAGTAGAAATATGGTATTACTATAGTACTACTGTTGTATATTCAGTACGTTGTTCAGTGAAATGTTATGTGGTGAATGACTATAATTTGTGTTACAGAAAATTATGTTTTATATTGTCAAAATGATTATCATTCTTTTCTTTAAGTTTTGTGGGCTTTATGTGTTTCCTAGAAAGGCTGCTTCCACACTAAGATTATAAAAGTAAATTTTCCCATATATTCTTCTAATACTTCCATATTTTTACTTTTTAAGATTTCAAACTTTGGGCCATCTTGAATTTATTTTAATGTAAACTGGGATTTAACTTTATTGTTTCCAAATGAGTAACCAGTTGTCTCAGCATTATTTATTAAGTAACTATCCCATATGGCTCTGAGATGTCACTTCATTTACTAAATCTCCCCATAGACTGAGGTCTTTTTAAAAAACTTTCTTTTCTTTTCCATTGTTCTGAAGGCCCATTCTTGTATCAGAACCAAACTGTTTTAGAGCTTTATAATATATTTTAATACAGTATCTGATAGGGCAGCTACTAATAATTGATTTCAGAGGAAAACATCTGCTCTCAGGCTTATACAGAAGTCACAAAAGTGGCCTGTGGATCGTGAGGCCACCTGCTCAGAAACAGAAAGGGCAGCCTGTTTACCACACAGAACTTTCTGACCGTCGGCCTGGTGCACATTTCTAGCATTTACTTTACTACTAGATGAAAAATCCTTATGGAGGCACAAAACTTTGGACCTGGGAGGAATGACTGTGCCAGTATGTCTACCCTCTCCTCTGACATCTGTGACTTCTCTGAGTTTCCACAATGCCACAGTGACCTTGGATCATGGGATTTCAGGCTCACTAATGGCTGGAACTTGATGAAATATTAGAACTGCTCAAAAATGCAGCGGGCTGGTAATGGCTCCTATCAGCTTTAGGAAGTGATGGGCTAAACCCATTCTTAGTTTGCTGCTACTACAGTAGACTGATTGAGGATTGGCCCAGTTCAATAATGCATTCCTTCCACAGTTCTCACATTTACTGAGGACCAGTGTGAGTCAAACATTGTTACGGCCAATATGTCTGCTCATTTGTCCCTTCCTCCTTTCTTCTTTCCCTCTCCTTCCCCCTTTCCCCCTCCTTCCCCCTTTCCCCACCTTTGCTCTTCTTCTCTCCTCCACCCCCACCCCTCCCATGAGATATTAATTTCTCTATTCCTCTAGAATTCTATGGGTATATGTGTGTGTTCCAGGCTTAATCCACTAAAATCCCTCCTTTCACTTGAGCCTGATCTCAAACATATGAAATCTGGGCTGGCAAATGTGGTGGGACCAACGCAGATGGATTCCAGCTTTTCCATCTCTAGTCCAGACTGTGTTAAGAACCCAGGGGTGCACAGAAGCACCACAGGGAACAACTCAGCCATCCAACGCCCAGCTCATCTGAGGGCCTTAAATCTCTTAATCCTTCACCTCTCTAGTCTGTGGATGAGGCCATCAACACTTAATAGTAAGTAACAAGCATACAAAAATCATAGAGTTTTTAGATCAGGAAGGACCCTTTGGTATCACCAAGACTAATCGGATAGGGAAAGTGATTAATTCATGTACATACAACCAGTTAGCAAGGCCAGGAAATCCATTAGTTGCCAGCCTAGGGCTCACTTTCATCATAGTATACTTTCTCTTCAACTCCTGGAAACAAAAATTAACTGCCTGCCTTCTTAACACAGTAATTAGTCAATTACTTAGTGTACCACATAATTGGGTAACTTTATTTTTTCCCCAAATTCCTTTACATGAAATCTACGGGGAACTCCAATATGTCAGATAAAAGCTGAACCATCCTATGGAGGTGTGGACTAGGGACTCAGAGCCCACAAGCCAGGCCTGGGAAGACCCTACAAAACCCCTGGGACTCCTGTACTGTCCACTGTCCCTGGCCACCTTCAACATCCTTCATGATTCAACAGTCCCATCAACATACTGCCCCCACCCACCAACTCTACAATTTCTTTTATATCACAAAACTTTTGTGTGGATACACTAGAAATATGGGTCTTTAATCTTGTTTTCCTTTGAGATTGTAAAGTTTTAGTCTGTACAGTTTTTAGGTGAACATAAAGAAGATCCCATCTTTGAGTCAAGCAGAATTGCTTTTTGGAGTTTAATGCATTTTAAACATTTTTCAAGTACCGCTTGTTGAAGAAGCTGATCAAGAGATAGGATTTTGTTTTCTACTCTAGGGAAATTAACTTGTCTACAGATGATCTGGTCTCAAAGCTACCAGAAAATCATGTAGGCAGCCATTATGCTAAACAACTTCCTCCTTCCCTTCTTGTGAACCATCCTGAGTAGGTAATGATGAGGAGGGGGCTGTTCTGTGGCTCTGGCCACCAGCAATGTCCTGGAAACTCTGCAACCTAAGTGCAAAGAACTGCCTTCTAGGGAACCCTGGGTTCTAACTTTGCCATTCTCAGGTATCAGACTGAAGGTTTTCCATGCTTTGACTCAATATCCTGGGTCTCTTTGTTAGAGGTATCAAAAATGTCTATCTGGAAATTAAGATGCACAATTGATCTGTTTGCATTCAAAACCAGATGAGTATACTACACATGCGCGCGCGTGCGCATACACACACACACCCCTTCATGAATGGCAGAGTAAGATAAAAACATTTGTGGTTATTTGAGAATAATTACAGAGATAGAACTGAAGCTGAGATTAGAATAGGGAAGTCAGGAAGAGAGGAGAGCAGTGGCCTGTGTTGGTACAGTGAAGCTGTGGAGCGATAAAGGAAGCTGGCACCATGTCCCAGCCTTGGACATGTATGTGGGTCTGTGAAAAGAGGGGCTATTGAGAGGGGTCAGAGGACACACGGTGCCCAGGCCTCCTGTGGTTGGCAGGATAAGCCTCAGGTGTCTGGGAAGGGAAGTGTTGTATCCCCATGCATGCACTGGCTTATGACCTCAGCTGCACCAGGCTGAGTAGGTTAAACAGAGTCACGCATTCCTCTCCAACCTCAAGTGTCTTCAGCATCTTTGAGGTTAGAAATCAACATTACTTTTACTCTTGATTTTTCTTATTCACATAACTGATCCTCTGAAGTTACTTCTTTTAGCCTTGGCCTCTTGCCTCTAAACTAGACTTGCTTTAAATTGAACATTTCTTCAAAGGCTGTTTCCATTTTTTCTACAAGGGCAATGCTCTTTATTATGTTCACAAAAACAGACTTGCTTCTGAGCAAGGTAACCTGCAAATGAATGCAAATGTGCCCTTTCCAAGCACGCAGCCACAGATAAAAGGGCTTTTCAAAGTAAAAATTCCCTGACGTGTCAGGGCCTTCTCACTCTCCATTCCTGGCTGAGGCTCTATTCCCGAGTCTGGCAGGGCCTTGTTCCAAAGGGCCCACTGGGGGGCAGAAGGAACGAGGTAACGGGCTCTCGGGCCCATGCAGTCAGTTTCAGTTGCACCTACCATAGCTGCCCTCTGTCCCTACACACACCTGCTCGCTACTCCTGCAGGAGCTCCGTTCAACTCAATGCTGGGCACTGGGGACACAGCTAAGACAGCAGGGGCATGACTAAGACTACCTCCTTGTAGCATTTCATCATCCATAAAGACAACCCACAGCAAGATTTATCAGTGTCAAGTGCATGGCTCAGGCCAAGTCCTAGGGGAGTGTGCAGTGGTCATTATGGGCTGGTCCAGAAGAGTCTATGAGACTATAGAGGAGAGAGGTTAGGGATGATGGTCTGGCTTAGCAGTAGTGCCAGGAAGGATGACACAGGGTTTATTTTGAAATGGGGCCTCCTCTGCGTATTTGGGAGCATACGCCTCCCAACAGCAACCTTCCCTAGCCTGAGCCTGCCTTCTCCTTCTCAAACTCCTGGCCTCAAACAATCCTCCTGCCTCAGTCTCCTGAGTAACTGGGATTACAGGAGTGAACCACTGTGTCCAGCTCTACCTCCTCCTTGAAAGGCGATGGCTCTGGGCTCATCTGTTCCCATCTCTACAGGATTTTGCCCCAAATTCCTCCCCCTCTGTCTTACACTGTTGACTCCACCCTCTCAACTGGCACCTTCTCCTCAGCATGAACTTGACTAAGTCTCTCTCTCATCAGTTAAAAATGAACATACAAAAGCCTCAATCCTCTCTCAGTCACTACATTTCCCTCTTGCTTTAAGGTGTAGGTTTGATTATTATTCAGGTGTGGTGAGGCCAATAGATCAGAAGATGATTGCTATTGAAAAGATAGTTCATTACTCACAGATCCCAAGAGAAAGGGCCACACTGCCACACAGGAACACATGGGGAAGCACCAGGGTTGGTCAAGAGACAAGAGTGAGGGGAAAAAGTGGGTAATAACCTTTATTGTGGTTTCAATGGGAAGGAACAGATGAGAGAGGGGAAATTGACTTAGTTTGAATAATTTCAGTAGCCTCTGGGGTAAAGGGGTTGTCTCTGACTATCTGGTACCCGGCCCTGGGGTGATTAGGGCAAGGGAACAGTGGCCTTGAATGTGAGTGCCCCATGGAGAAGGTGGTGGGGTATGGGCTCTGGATGGGTTGGTTTGCATTTGAAAGGGACACCCATATGTGAGCCATCTACTATCTCTACAAATTGGCAGTATCTCCAGGGCAGCAAGTCAAAGCATGGACTGCAGAAACCAGGACAATCTTATTGCTCACAATTGCAACTTTAACTTCTGCGCTTCCCACTCCCTCTTTCAATAATCCAGTGTTAAATCCTCTGAAATTGCTCTTCCCAAAACCTTCAAAATGAAAGGGTCACCTTGCTGGTCTTCGTTTCTTTGTTGTTTCAGCCCACGGTTTTAGGAGTTTAACCTCCTCGTTGTTTCTGAAGTGTGCTTCTTCCTTTGGCTGCCACAATAAACTGACTTCCACAATGCTGGTCCCCCTTCTGTCCCTCACTGTTCCTTCTCCATCTCAGCCTTTTGTAGACTCCTCTTCCTCTGCCCATCTGTTGGATATCAGCACTTCCACACCCGCATATCTACCCTTGCACAACACGAGCAGCAGAGTGACCCCAGGGTCATGCCTGTGGTGCCAGCTGACATCTCTCCTCTGCAAGACCCCTAGAGACCCCATCAGCCCTGCTCATTGGATATTCCCACTTCTGTCTCCCAGCCCCCACAAAACATGCCTCAAATTATAAACTGTCTTTTTTCACACAAGCCAGTTGTAGTCCTACATCCCACACTTCAGTGACTGCCATCTTCAACACGCCCTTTCTTTCTTTCCCACCAACACTGCTACTCAAAACTCAGTGCTGCAGCTTTTCTCTCCTGCATGGTGGCTGAAACTATGCTATGACTTCATGTCCTCTGCTAACACTTCATATCCTCTGCTGACACTTGGATCACCACAAAAAGGATTCTAATTAGCCTGCTTACCCAGCCCCTCTCTCTCTATGCTAACGTCAGAATGGCCATTCTCAAATGTGGGACACTGATGCAATTGGTTTTGCATTTTAGAAAGATGATTCCCCATTAACTTGGGATAATCGCAGAATGTTTTGTGGTGGCATTCCCTTCTGAGTCTGTAATTTGTGTCTCTCCCTTAGACTCGTCTCCCATTACCTTGGCATTAGACCTTGTATAAAGTATCTCTCAATTCTGGAAGGAGCTTGTCAGCATGACTTAAAAAGCAGTCAGTTAGTTTAGCATCTTGTACAGATATCTGGAATGTTTTTTTGATCCTTGCCCCTAACATTATTTTAGATTGTAATTCTACTGGCCTTGATGCTTTCAGTTAGCTTTGTTCAGGGATACCTATAATTTTTGCTCTGGCCAGAGACATCATTAGGTCTAAAGACCATGGGCCTTACACCTGCTGTTTCTTCTGCTTCCCTCTTTCAGCCAGCACAACTCCTACTCCTTATCTGATTCAGCCAAGTGCTGAGCTGTGTCAATAAGACCTCCAAGATCAGCCCCATCTATGCTCTCATAGTCTCCGCTGCTGATTCCTATTAAGGTATTTATTAGGCCATATTGAAATTTCCTGTTTTCTGTCTTTTATACAACTTTATGGCAAGACCAGTAGCATAATCTATGGGGCCCAGTGAAAAATTAAATTCAGGGTCCCTTGTTGAAAATTAGAGTCTCAAGACAACAACAGCAGAGCACCATACCAAGCTCAAGGCCATAAAGTGACTGCAATCCCATGAAGCTGGCCCTACTTACAGGACAGGGACTGTCATGTTCTCTGTTATAGCTCCAGTGCCTGGCCTGGTGCCTGGTCCCCAGCAGGTCTTCAATAACTATTTGCAGAACTTATGAATAGGGCAATATGTAGGCATCACAATTGGCTGCCCTCACCAAGTTTTTAAAAAGTTGAGTGCACAGGTTGCAATAGTAGCATAATCTATGGATAAAGCACATAAAGAGTGGTAAACATATGAATTATCATCTTATATGTCAATAGATTTAGCCTCTATTTAATAGATGCTTGAAAAATAGTGAAGTCAATATCCAATTATATGCTGTTGATAAGAGCATATCAAAAAAGTCATAGAGAAAATTAAAAATGAAAACAAGGCCAGAGACCATCAAGAGGACACTCAGAAAAAGGGAGGGCAAATCAGACAAAACAAAATTCAGGAAAAACCCATTACATAACATGGATGATTATGTTTCCAGTGATAAAAATAATATAAAATTAAAAACATAATAGGCTGAATAACTAAATTTACATATATAATAAAATCTGTTTGAAAAACAAAGATAAATTATTAAAAATACACAGCGGAGGACTTTAAAAGCTCTCTCTCTCTTCGATGGATCAAACACACAATTTTAAATAAGCATAGAAAGAAAGTGGATACTGTTAGCTTGATTTAAATACCTATGAAAGAATGTATAAGATTCAATTACCTCTGAAACAGAAAGGGCACATTTTCTCCCAAATATGAAAGAAAGATTTAGAAAAATGAATCACATCCCAGCAGCCAAAAACAAACAAACAAAAAATATTATTTAGGCAAAATTCTCTGACTGTACAAAAGTTGGCATTATTAACACATAAACATAAAAATTCAAACATTTGCACATCAGATCTCCATAACCCACAAAGCAAAAATTCTTCTTAGATAACTCTTTTGTCCAAGAAGAAATAACAAATCTAATTATGCTGTTGAGTTTCCTGCAATTTTGTATTCTTTTCACATGTAGGTGAGACTGGTCTCGGGAGCCTGAGGAAGGGAAGGGGGATGTGTCTGTGCTAAGATTGTTTTGTTAACCTGGATATTCACTTTATTATTGTTACTTAAGCTATACAAATACATATTATATACTCTCTGGTATGTGATACAATTTGGATCTGCGTCCCCACCCAAATCTCATGTTCAGCTGTAATCCCTAGTATTGGAGGTGGGGCCTGGTGGAAGGTGACTGGATCATGGGGTAAAGTTCTCATAAATGGTTTAGTATTATTCCCCTAGGTACTTGATATGGCTTGGCTGTGTGCCCACTCAAATCTCATCTTGAATTGTAATCCCCATAATTCCCACATGTCTAGGGAGAGACCTGATGGGAGGTGATTGGATCATGGAGACAATTTCCCCCATGCTGTTCTTGTGATAGTGAGTTCTCACAAAATCTGATGGTTTTATAAGGGGCTCTTGCCTCTTCACACCTCACTGGTCTCTCTCTGCTGCCATGTGAAGAAGGTCCTTGATTCCCCTTTGCCTTCCACCACGATTGTAAGTTTCCGAAGGTCTCCCCAGCCATGTGAAACTGTGAGTCAATTAAACCTCTTCCCTTTATAAATTACCCAGTCTTGGGTATTTCTTTATAGCAGCGTGAGAATGCACTAATATAGTACTGCATAGTGAGTGAGTTCTCACAAGATCTGGTTGTTTACAAGTGTGTGGCACCTCTCCTCTCTCTCTCAGTCCTGCTCTTGCCAGGTAAGACGCCTACTCCAGCTTTGCCTTCCACCATGAGTAAAAGCTCCCTGAGGCCTTTTACTCATGGCGGAAGTATGAGTAAAGAAGTATGAGAAGTATGCTTCTCATCTCCCAGAAGCAGATGCCACCATACTTCCTGTACAGCCTGCAGAACCATAAGCCAATTAAATATCTTTTCTTTAACAATTACTCAGTCTCAGTTATTTCTTTATCGCAATGCAAGAATGGACTAACACATGATGTATGACATATTTCACAACTTAAACATTTTACTTTAAGGTAGAAAAATATTAACCACAATTTAGTAGACGGCTCAGCTGGGAAGCATTTATATAGACATAATAGCATTTATACAGATACAATAATGCAAATGTGGCTTTACTGAAAGGTATGGAAATGGGAAGTGAGTGAGGATGAGGTGGAAGAGGCTAAACTCTTGTATAATAGATAATGCCTAAAACTGAATAATTAACAAGGAACAATACAGGCAACCTATATAGATATACATCCTGCACCTACATAGAGGAAAATGTTGTCATAAAAATCAGTGAAAGAGTTAAAATGGTTTTGGGGGGTGGGGCAGGGCTGAGAGAAGAGCGATGAAAAAAGAGAAGAAAGAAAATATTAAAAAGTTGAAAGACTTTTTTTAAAAACAAGTCTTGACTCTTTAAGCACTGTGCAAATATATCTTTAGTAAATATAACATTGTAAAAATAAAGCACAGTATAAGTTGTCTTATTATCAAGAACAATACACGCATTCAAGACAAGTTTAGAAACCAATGTTATAAGACCATCTATTTGTGACTTGGATTAAAAATCTCACTGACGGAATTATGTATGTGTAGATTAAAAATAACTCAGACGGAAATGCACCTGCTGTGCCAGGAAAACTGTGTTACATGACTCAGAGTGGGTCTGATGATGATGAGAATGTTGACACTGAAGATACAAACCAAGAGTTTGAGTAAAACTGGTTCATAAGAAAAGGAAAATGACAATAGTTTTCAATTAATATATGACTACACATAATGAGTGACTTTAGAAGTGTGCCTGTCACTATATTAGTAGACATTGATTACTTCACCTATACCTCTAAAAGTTTAGGTATCAAAGATGGACATAAGAATTCTACTTTTGTTCATCTTCTCATTGAGAAAATGGAGAATATTATTTGGGGTGACTTTAAACTCTAGCAAAAACGGTTTATGTTTTGGGTTTCTGGAAGTTCTTTCTAAGTATGACACTAAAAGTCAGAACCATAAAATAAACATTGAGATATATTATCTTACTAAAATTTAAAACTACCAACACATAGTATTTAAAAAAATGACAATACCTAGAAGTGGCCACTATGTAGCCCAACAGGCATTCTCCTGCACATGGGGTTTGAACTGATCTTTTCTTTCAAGAGAGAGACTTGGTGGTATGCATCAAGAATCCAATCAAAGTACTTACGGGTATTTAGACTTATATACAAAGATGTGCACAAGGCAGTTCTTCATAGTGAGTCATAAAAGTAGTTATAAAATTATATATTTAATAATAGGGTATTGCTTAATAAAGCTTAAAGTATATCTTTACCATATATTATGATGGCATACTATAAACAGTCTAGAAATTATTTTTACATAAAAACATTGCTCTGTAGGAAAAGTTACTAGATAATTCCTGCCAGTTAATAACCCAATTTTATATCAAAATTTTCTCCTTGGTGTTTTCCTAATTTACTACCTGTTCTTCTGTGGCCAGAGTTTATCTTCACAATACAAACAAAAAACATTCACGCACTTTCTGACCCCAAGGTTCCCAAGATTCTGAGTGTGTACATTAGAGGAAGTTCACAGGTGTTCTGCCATTTCATCTGGGTCTTAAAGGGTATGTAGAACTCTCTTGAGACAGGCATTGGGGCAAGGGTGCCCAGGAAGAGAAAAATGCTATCTTAAAAGGCTTGGTGAGCTAGAAATACATGCAGGGAGGAAGGCAGAAAGCATGCCAGAACCACTGCTGTGAAAAGCACACATACTAGGTGGGCACATTGTGGGAGGTGGTTTGACAGGCAAGTCGGAGCGAGATGCTGAAGGCCTTGAATGTGATATTCAGGGATTGATAGAGAATCCTGGAAAGTTTTAGAGCAGAAAGATGACAATAGTGATATACTGCAGGTTTCTGGATGTCACCTCAAGTGACACTGATTTTTAATCTTCTGCTTGTGACACATTAGTGGGTCAAGACCATCATTGAAAACACACAAACAAATGAAATAGAATAGAAATACCTGAGTGCTTGGCCTGTAGAAGGGGTTAGTACTGTTTTGCCAAACTTTTGCTTTTCTGTACAGTTTCATTTGTAGGAGTGTGTAGGTATCTGCCTCCTAGATTGCGAGATTAAATGGAACTTCTTAATGTGGGTCAAAATAAGTTTACAATCCATTGCTGAATCCCTTATCAGGCCTTGCTCAGCACCATCCTTCTCCAGGGTGTACATGCCTAACTCTGAGATGCCAGAGGTGACCCTCTTGGCTGCTAGAGAGAAATCACATCTTGTACCACTTCTACAACCTGACATTGTTGTTGCAGTTTCCCAAGGACATCCTCATTTGGCCCAAATGCCACCGCTGGAACCAGGAGTAAAGGATTGGGCTTCCACTTGAACAAGGCAAATTAAACCCACACATTTAGCTATGTTCTCTCCTAAATCTCATTAAAATACAAATAAGATACAAAAGTCAAAACTCCTATGGGGCCACAGCAATAACATCTGGGAAGCTGGAAAGCAGGTGAAGCATAAGTAAACAACTCAACACCCTGAAGAAGCTAAATCCTAATGTTGCAGTGGGAAGCCTGATTCATATATCAGAGCCCCATCAAGGCTCAGGAATTACAAGCACCAGTTACCTTTGGAAGTGAGAATGCAGGTAGATGAAATATTTGGCCTCCAGGTCACCTTTTATTTTGTGTTTAGGCAGGAGACTTCCCTCATTCATCTCAGCAGAAGACTTGAGGTTTACTCCTTAGAAAGGTTAGCATAGAGGGACTTTGAGATGAGGGCTTCAGGCACATCAAGGGCAAGGGCACCCACAGGAAACATATAAGTAAGTGCTGGGTTTGGCCTTTGCCCCCATCTGTCACTGGGCACCCCTGAACTAGGAGACCTACATTCCCAGTAGGAGACTGGAGCATTCCTCTCTGGGGAAACTAACCAACTCTAAAGAAAAAGAACTGGTGACAGTTCTCCCAATAAACAGTCCAGCCAGATCATCCTATGCTGAAGCCAACCAGTCAATAAGCTCTACTAAGGCCCACTGACTCTCAAATCAGCTTTCGGTGCATCTCTCTTAAAGATAAACTGCCAGTCCTGGGTCATCGGATTCTTGAGCAAAGTTGCTATAGTTGAAGATAAATACCAAAACAAACAAAATAAAGAGAGTCAAAGGAGAAAAAAACTTCAAAATATATTAATAAGATAATATATTGCAGGTATGAGGCAATAGCATTACATAGTAAAGGGAATAGAGAAAAATAACTCTCAGAAATAAAAATTATTGTGTAAATTAAACACTTGATTGATGATAAGACTGAGGATATTTTCCAGAAAACAGGACAAAGAGAGGAAAAAAGATGAAAAAAGAAAACTAGAGAATTAATCTGGGAGGTTTAATATCTTCACTTTGGAAGAAACAAAGAAATGGAAGAAAGAAAATAATCAAAGATGTAATTCAAGAAAGTTTCTCAAGCCTGAAAAGCTATCCAAAATGAAATGGCTCTCCAAGAGCTCACGTACAGTGTCAGAAATAAAGACCCAAAGGAAAGCACACTGGTGAAATTTTATAATATTGAGACCAAAGGAGAGATCCTAGAAACTTTCAAAGAGGAGAAAAAGCCACATACAAAGGATCAAATATCAGAATGACTCAACAGCAACACCAGAAAGCTGCTTTTTATGCTTATAATAATAAAACACTGAAAACTGATCTAACAAAGACTACATTATAGATATACTGGGAGAATGGAGGAAAGGGGGATGTGAATGTGTTGAGGAGGTTGGAGGTACTGAAAACAAAACCTTTTCATAGAAGAAAATAAAGATATAAACTCTAAGAACAAAAAGGTTAAGCATACTATTTTGAAATTTGGAGGCAGATATCAAAAGAAACTAAAAGTTGAAAGTGGTGCATAAGAAGCACAGATGGGGTGGAATGGGGTGGAACAGGGTGAGGGGCTATTTTTTCTTTTCACTAAATCAAGAGGATTATTTGATGTTTTAAAGTCTATACATTCATGACTTGAATTAAAATACAATTAAGTAGGCAAGAATGAAGTCCTTGGATCTTTCAGGACCCTAAGAAATCTCTTAATGTCCCTCCTGGATAATGGATATAGTATCATGCTGTGGACTCTTTGTGAAATCCATGCTTACACAGTGAAATTTCCTAGAACATATATGCCTCATCAGTTGCTGCTCAAAAAACATGTGTGTTGGGTTAGCTTAAGTAAGTCAGTGTTCTTAAGCTCACCCATGACTTTCCCCCTCCCTGTTGGAATAAACTAAGAAGTTCGGCCCCAGCTTCAGAGATAGCACATCTGCAGTGAAGGCAGCCACAGCTACAACCCTCACCACATCAGGTTTCTGTTTTATCAATAAAAGAATAAAATTCTACCTGTTTTTGTAAAGCAGTGAATAAAGAGAGGAGAAATACTTTTTCCACCTATATTGTTGAAATAGAGCCAATAGTTTAAAATGTTCTTCCTTTATGATTTATTTCTTAATGTTTGCACAGATATTCATAAGCAAAATGCCAAAAAATGCACAAAACAGGACAAAATTGACTTATTCTGTTGCAAAACATCAATGAAAACAATCAGACAATGTATAATGCAGGATTATAGTACATAATAATAGCAAATTTTGAAATAAAGGACAAGTCAACGTTGCTTAATTATTAAAATTACCGTAACCGATGGTTTTCTTTCTGCCAAGCTCTTCTACTCAGATTTAGCTCACATGTCTTCAGAAACAATTAAATGCCAGGACACAGGGGACAGAGCTCCAAAGTCTTTACTCCATGTCCTCATGGTCAGAAAAGCCCAAAGAAAGAGGATAAGCCAGGTAGTCTTCTTAGGAAAAGACACAGGGCTCTAGGTGAAGAGCAATACCAGAGTGAAGGAACGGCTCATTTCTATTACCAGCTTCAGAAGGGAGGTGACAGAGAGCTGTGAAATCTCAGACAACCACGCTGAGAAAAACCCATCAACACATGTGCAACAGGGAGGGAGAGGCACCAAAGCTCATTTAAAGCTGCCCAGTTTAATACAATATGTAGGGGAAATGCTATGTGAATTTTTACTTTTTTTTTTTTTTTCACTTTCTTGCTTTGTAAATTCAAGATCCTGTGATATGGAAAGATCAAAGACATGGTTTTATCATGTGCTTTCTTGTCAGTCACAGACTATGAGGTTTGCTTTGGGTAAATGCTCTTAACACAAATATGCTTCAAATAGCAGCAAGAGACTGGACAGAGGTAAGGGAACAATTGAAAGAGAAATTTCAGGGGATCTTTTTTCTGGGCTGGGCAAATTAGTGCACTCCCCATGGTATAAGAAAAGCTCAAGAGTGTGTGTATATATATGTTTGGCCCATTCATGTTGACTCTGGTGCATGTGTAAACATATACCGTGATGGAGAGTATGTGACCACTTCCTAGCCCTATGACCACAGGCAAATTATTTTGCTTCTATGAACCTCAATATCTTTATTTGTACTAATGGCTACCATTCTCACCTTCACCCTGATTTCATAAATTTGTTGAAAGGACGTAAAGACATCATGCTTGTACTCCATCAGATTATAATGCTTTGCATATTATAGTGCTCAAATATTAGTGCCCTCTCATCTGCAAAGTACTATTATTAATATGCATAATGTTTTTCTCAGACTACTTAAATCATGAAGAAACTATCTCAGAATAGGAAGAAACACATTATTTTTTTTGTAAACACAGGCAATTTCTTGTGCTTCCTGCAACACCCATCCTCTTCTGATGTGGGTCCCCCTCCCTTCTACATAGGCAGGGCAAAGTCAGGCAGTCACCAGAAAGAAAGTTGTACAGGAAAAGCTGGTTGATTGTCTAGTGCAATTCCAAATGCCAGTTCTCAGCTGGGCCAATCTGTTTTCTATCCAAAACCAGATAGATTTTTCAGACAAAATTTCATTCTGGTGCTGAATGAAACAAACATGAGATCTTGACTTGAAATTCCTAATCAAATGTACACACACACACACACACACACACATCGTCTTTATAATATGTGCCTGGAGACAGATGTTTGTTTCACATTTTTGCAAATGATTGTAAAATGTCAATAATAATCCCAGCTATTGCTATAGGTCATTTTGCCTCTGATCTAAGACAGACAGACAGACAGACACACACAGACAGACACACACACACACAGAGTGACAGAGACAGAGATACACACATCCAGAAGAGAATGGGACAGAATATTTGATCAGAAAAATTGAGAAGGAGAAGGGACAAACATTTGATCAGAAGGAAGCAGCATATGCCTTTATTGTGAAGAGGCTGGCAGCACTGGCTTTCCTCTGTGAGTGTGCATGCATGATTCAGAATATTCATGAAGACCTAGGGCACTTTGCTTATGGAGCAACACTGTTTACGTAGAACTTAGATAGAAAGGGATCTGCAGATAAACAGAGAGTATTAAAGAGGGAAGAAAAAAAGCAGCCCTTTCTTGCCCACTGCCAACTAACTACAGCCGCTACCAAACAGTCCCTCTTTTCCAGACAAATGAACACATGCTAAATTCTGCTCATACTTTTATGGAATGTATTGCATTACAAATGGGTTCTCACCACATATGCAGGATATACATGAAAACTTGGAAAAGGTGAATGCCTCATTCCTTTTCAGGCAAAAATCAATAGCCTTACTTCTTAAAAAAAATCAAAAGGAATTTATATTCAGCAAATAAAACGCAATGTTAATGCACTCCTACTTAAATATAAATATCAAAAAGGCTGCTATTGTTGTTTGACTTGAAGAACAAGTTGAAATCATGGAATGGTCTCTGATGAGGCCCAACATAGGTCATCCAACCCGCTAATCCACTTTGACTTTTCATTTTGATGGTGAAAGTGCTAATGACTCTGATTTACAAGGGAGTGCAGTACTAAACCTGGATCAGAGTGTCTGGGGTTGCTTTGATCCAGAGGAGCAGATGAGGAACACCAGATCTCTCTAACACTCAGCTGAATTCCTGTAGCAACATTTCATTCTTGTTAAGTCACTGAGCTCATTTTTCACCCCTGCTGTCCATTTTGTCAATGGGGAATCTCAAGTACCCCTTCCAGTGTCCAA
This sequence comes from Cacajao melanocephalus, assembly GCA_963573385.1. Taxonomy (NCBI): domain Eukaryota; kingdom Metazoa; phylum Chordata; class Mammalia; order Primates; family Pitheciidae; genus Cacajao; species Cacajao melanocephalus. The sequence continues at coordinate 13,882 of CAUYLG010023510.1, read as the reverse complement.
ATAGCTTGAACAGACGGGACGACCAAATGGGTTCTGCAGCATTTCCATGCCTCTGCAGATTTCTGCCTACAGAGACACTCAGGAGACGCTGAGCTCTGGTACCACCCTGTGGGACACTTCCTCAGGAATGGAAATCGTGCACATTTGTTCCCAATCCCCACCTCCAGAGTGGGAGCGTGGCCAAAGATCTCGTGCGTGTGGGTGGCGGGGGGGGGGTGTTTTAAATTTTATTTTAACATTACCCACCATGGTGGACTTTAGGGCTTTGAATAGAAAAATCTACTCCATCTGTATACAGCCAGAAATATCTCCCAAGAGAAGCCTTGAATAAATCGCTTTGAGAGGGGACTTTTTTTTTTTCCTACCAAAATTAAAAACACTGACCAAGATTCAACCAAGCACCCTAGAACTCACTCTTTGGAAGGCCCACCGATTTTTGAACTCTTTTTGAGGGCACTATAGTTCAGAGGATATGAATGCCAACCCTGGAGCCAGCATACTTGGATATGAATCCTGACTCTGACTTCCTTGCTGTGAGAACATGGGCAAGTTACTCGATCTCCCTTTCCTTAGTCTCTGCCTTTGTAAAATGGGTAAAGTATATCTGCCTCATGGAGTTGTTGTGAGGGTAGCTGACTGCTTCGAACAGTATAGGAGTCAGCTCTCAATAATTTTAGTTATTATACAGAAAAGCAATTAATTTCCTATTCCCATAAGCTTTTCTTTTTTTTCAGTCATGGTTGGTTCATTTGAATAGTCAAGGCCTAGGCTTCACTGAAGAAGTCAAGAGCCTCCATGGCAACAGAGGAGCCTTTTTCTGAGTTGTTGGCAGCGCTGCTGATAGCCAGGAAAGCTGATGCAGAAGGCGAGGAGTTAGGACCCATGAGTGGAGCATTTTGCTTCACCCAAACAGTAAACTAGGGGCTTTGCCAAGCAGCACAAGCTTTGCCAAGCTACATCTCAGAGTGCCCAGATTTTTCTTACAGTTGTTATTTTGCCTGGTAAAGAAAGTTTTCATTATTTCAAAGATGCTGATGCCTTTGGCCAATGCCACATTGTGATCCATGCTGCTCTGAGATTCCCTGGGGAATCTGCCAGGCTAGACCCCACTGCTTAGGCTGCTCTCATAGCAGCTCCCCTGGGGCTGGTCCAGGTATCCCTCCACGGAGTCCTCTGCATAAGATCATGCAGGAATTGTGGCCTGGGACGGCCATTCCTGTATCCAGAGCCGAAACAGATCCATTAAAAATGATCTACTTCTTTGGTTATTTTGCTGTGGTTGCGGGGGTCAAACTCATGAACTCAAAATTACCTGCACACACAGGTCCCTGCATTGATTTATGAGGCTACCTTTGTTACATGCTGAATTTGACTTTATCCTCACAGCACCTCTGCTACTACACAGTGAGGATTCAGGACGTGCGAGATGCACTTCAAGTGAGGAGACACGAGAAAATACTGCCCTACAGGTCCAGAGAGCCAGGTCTCATCCCACCGCTATCGCAGTGGCTGTGTGATTGTGCCCAGGTCACTCCCTTTTTTTGACCACAGCCCTCTCATCTGAGGCACTCTGTGAGAGCGTGAGACTGCTCTTGGAGGATGGAACATCGGTTTAGGATTTGACTGCTGTCTGGGGTATATCTAGAGGTAGAATGGCCTGAGAAAACCTATGAAGGCCGACCTTTGAAGGGACAGCAGTCACGGACATGGTTGGAAGGCTCAGGGTTGGGGGAGTGGGTGCCGGACCCTGGGGGAGGGGGAGATGGTAGAGTGCTACGGTACAGAGTGTGAAGGGTGAGTGTGTGTGAGAGTGAGAGAGACTGGCTATATCATGGATGTGTATGTGACAGAAACGGGGATGTGTGAGAAAAAAGGATGGGGAGACAGAAGGCACTGAGGTGGTAGGAGAAAGAGAAGGAGGGGAGGACAAGTGGGAGAGAGCGGAGGAGGAGAGAAGAGGGTCTGTGGAGTATGCAGGAAAGATGTGTGTGAGAGCACACAGTGAGAAAGATGGAAACCGGAGAGAGGGAGGAAGGGCAGAATTGAGGGAGGCAGAGAGATGGCAATGTTGGTGAGTGTCAGACGTGTGTGAGTGCACATCTGCATGTGGTGCTTGTGTGTGTGCAGTGGCTGTGTAGAGGCTGGAGTAGTGCACACAGCCCCACCCACACATTTCTCAGAAACCTCCCTGAGCTTGCTGGAGAAGCATCAATAGGGGCTTTGGGAAGTTCTCCCCCGCCTCCTATAAAACAAGGCTGGCCTCTGAGAGTGTGAAGGCAGAGGATCAGGACCCTCCCCTAGGGTCCTGCCCCTCTTTTCAGGACGAGGCTCGTGGGCTCTGGGTGTCTGGAAGTCTGACCCTAAGCTAGATGTGCCAGTCACACATTAGCTGGGGGTTCTCAGAGCAGCAAAACCTGTGAAGGCAGCAGCTAGAAGTTGACTCACCCTCTTTGCTTAAGGAAGAAGGATGCCATGACCTGGTTACAGTGCCAGGCCTGACAGTCTTCCTTGAGAAATGGGGAGGAATCCTAAACAGCCCCAGTAAAACCCCATGCTTGTTTGCTGGCTCTGGGTCTCTTCTTTGGCCTCTTGAACCTGGTGCCTTCCCTTCTGAGGTTAATAGGGAGCGGTCCAGCACAACAGGGCCAGAGGTACCAGCCCTAGGCTTCAGCTCCCTGGGAGATTCTGGGAGAGAGTCATTACTGAGTACAAATCTGTGATATACCAAAGGGTTTGGAGCTCCTGGAACATGAAGCCCATCAGCGGACTAAACTCCTGTGATGGGAGCACCCAAGACAGACTAGCTTCTGGAAGCTGGTGGTGGTAACCTCAAGTTCCCAGGTAATCGGAGTGAGATGGTAGAAAAGATTTTGGGTTTCAGAGCCAAATTAACTGTTTCAAATCCAAGCTCAGTGCTTTATTAGCTGTGTAACTTGGAGCAGGTAAAAACTTCTCTCAGCTCAACTCCTACCATGTAAATAGGGGTCAACGCCTACCGTGCCGCCTTTATGGGGATTTGTTGAACTAATGTACATGATATACTTGGCACCCAGGAAGTGTACTGTAACTTTGAAAACCTTCACCTTCCCTTCACAGGGCTGTGGATGACCAACATGAGCCACATGTTAAAAGAGGGACCCTAGACAGCCCCAAGCACTGCCCAAACCATCTCAGAGGAAAGCCCTGGACTTTTCCTGACTGCCCCTCCATCAGCTTAAGGGCTTGCCTGGTGAAGACCAAGTTCACCTGGGCGAGGGATTTAAGAAGGCATAGCTGTTTCTTACAGTGTGGGTGAATGCCTTTCCCAGCCCTTCCTGGCAGTTGCTGTTGTTATCAGGGAAAAGGGAAGGAGCCCAGGGAGCATGCAGAACAGCCAGGGAGACATCTTGGGGGCTTTAGGGTGCTGACCATGAACAAGCAGCAAAAACTTGAGGCAGGGTCTCTGAATTAAGAGTTAGCGGCAGTTTCAAAAGCTCGAGAGCTCCAGATGTATCTCCCTTCACAGTCATCCAGTGTGAGGGGCTCTGTGTCTTCAGAACAAGCACAGACTGGCATGTTGGGGAAAAAGAAGATAAACACACGCTGCAGAAGAGATACTTCAGGACAGAGTCCATTTCAAGGCTTACAGAGCTTCTGACAAGCAATTTATAGCTTGTGAAATGCATTCTAATGTGTCTCTTTGCAGTATCATCTCTTTCCATGCAAATTCAATACTTGGCACCATTACCAGGGAGTGGAAAATGAAGACTTATTTGGGCAATTTTAGTACAGAAATGCTCCTTCTGGGAGGTTCTGGGAAGAGGAAGAGATAATTGAGACAGAGCATTTATCTTCTTTGAAATCTCCCTCAACCCACCCAGCCCCTGATACAGCTTGGACAAGAATCCTGCGGTCTAATTGGTAGATCAGACGCATTATTAGATGTGAGAATTAGAAGTGACAAGCAAAACGCCCTGTTGCCATGATGCAAATACTCATTAAATCATTCCTGTCTAGTATTTCAGATAAAACACAAGCCAGCTAAGAATATACTCAGCAAGTGTCTGCAAAAGTATGTGCTTAGTGATTTTGATTAGACAAGAGGAGGTCTGGGGTGTTTGTGATTTGCCATATGACCATTAAATTTACTATTGCAGAGAAACACCATATTCTTTAACTTAAAAAAAAATTGGCTAATACTAGAAGGAAAGGTTATACTAAGGTGCAGCATCTGGCCAGGAAGCCCAAAATGTGGGTCTCATCCTTATAGTGAGACCCTCTTCTACCCTAACCTCTCAGGTAATAGTTGCCCCCTTGAGTGGCCCAGCTGGGTATATCCCTAGGAGAACAGGTCAGTGGGCCTGACCAACGCTGTAATTGAGGCTCCAGAGCCACAAAGGAGTGGTGAACACAGAGTGGGACTTTAGCTGGCTCAGCTCTCTGATGCGCAGAGGCCTGCTTCCTGCTGAGGGCTGCTGCCTTTCTATAATAGGTGCCACATGTGCTCGCTTACCTAGAAGCACACATATGGACCTCCGGAAGTCCACACCCAAGAAACCATGATTGAAAGAAAGAAAAGGGATCCTCTGCTTCTTGAAGATTCATCTCTGTTCCACCTGCATGTTGGAGGAGACAGTCTACTTAAGGCTCCATAGCCCACCATACTACAGTACAACTCAACACTGTATGTCCTCAATAGCCATGCAGAAAACATACACCAAGTAGAAGTAGGACACTACTATTGAGGGAAGGAAGGCACAGAAACACATGTGGCATAAAATGTCGGCTTTTATTGGCTTTTTATTTCTGAAAGATATTGTGAAATTGCCCTTGGCAGAGAAATGCATAAGCCAGAAGGTTTGTCAGACAACTAGTTAAAAATGAATGAAGCTGGTCATTGGAGTTAGGGTTTCCTTTCTTAAAACTGAACCCTATGCTGTAATACTTCCAGCTGACTTGCCCTTGGAGGCTAAGTAGCCATCCTTCAGCAGAAATGGTGATGGGTGAAAATCCAGCTGGCCTACAAGGAGGGAGGGTTCTCTCAAGGACTTCAGCCTCACACCCCACACCAGATGGGTCAGTTGTCATATGCAAAGGCAAAGTCCCCCACTGGCCCTTCCTTTCCTCTTTTCCCCAACTGTCTTAAGGAGTCCCAGTGCTTTCCAATTCCAAGGGCACGGAAATGCCTGAACACAATCATACCCTTCACAACTTTGGTGAATCTCAGCACAGAGCACCTGTCCAGCTTCTCACTAGCCAGCACCTGGACCTCTGAGGAATGTGCCACAGGGCTCCATGAGCATCGTCATCTTCATAGGTGAGGCCCAGAAGGATGAGGGATTTTGCACAAGGTCTCAAAGCTCACCATGCAAGAAGAATGTCTCAACAGAAATAAAACTGAACATGTTGATCATTCTTGATGATATTTTGAATGCAACAAGTACTCATGGAGTGTTTTTCAGCATCCACTAACACCATACTAGATACCATAACTCGTAAGAGAGACGTTCCCAAGGTCAAAAATAAGAGGATTAAGAGAAGCACTTTTATATTATTAGTAGAGGTGTATGCAGTGCAGGGTGTGACTTTGCTTGACCTTTTCCCAATGAAACAGACTCACAGGTTTTTGCATATCCACATTTACCTTGGCCTAAAGGCTGTGTATGCAATTTTGAAGAAGAAAATAGAAATGTATAGAAAATGGTTTTTAGAAAAGCAAATGTAATTCTGCATGAACAATCCATTGCCAAGGTCATTATACTACAAGCCAGCAACATCCAACAGAGAGAGGCCCTTCCCTTGGAACTAACATATAAAAGCTTTATGATAATGATTATATTCCTGAAAATCTCAGAAAAACATTCTATAAAGTCTCATGTCTCCTTTTTGTCTTTGTTTGTTTTTGGCTCTTATTTGAGTTGATTTTTTTGAGCCTCAGAGAATCCAATAAACACGTCTAGCATTTAGGCACAGCATATCTGGGAATCCCACTCCACTGCTATGTGACTACTCTCCTGTCTCATGCCCAGAAGAACCTGCAGGGAAAGCCACCAAGCTTACAGATGGCTTCAAGGGGTGCAAGTGAAAAAGGATGGTGTTCTAACAACCTCTGTAAGCATCAATTTCTTCAAGAACAAAACTGAAATAATGGCTTCACACATCTAATGGATAGTTGAAGTTTAAAACAACATAATGCAAGCAAAAATGCTTCTTAAACTTAAGTGCTTAATAAGGAAAGACTGAATGCTTCTTAATAATTTAGAGCCCAGCTTTGGATTAAGTTGTCAGTCAGATGCCTATTTTCCCTATCCCACCCTTCCTCCTGTCACCTAGTGTCTCCTGTACACAAGTGAGTAGTCACATAGCAACAAAACTGGACTCCCAGATGTGGTGTACAGCAAAGGGCTCCCAGGCCCTCACACTCATGCATTACCCGCCCTACAAATCACTACTTTCTGGGGCTGCCCCCCTGGGAATGACAACGGCATCTATGCAGGTGCCCAAGCTGCAGTCACTCCTGACTCCTCCCTCCCCTATGCCTCCACATGCCTAGCTCTCTCTCAGATCTGTCTGTGTCTTACCATTCCTCTGGTTACCACCAAGTCCAAGTCCTCAGCCCCTGCCATGGATCACTAGGTGGCCTCTTTCCTGCCTTCCTGCCTCCATGCAGCAGCCAGAGCCATTGTCTTAAAAACATGAATCTCCTTGTGTCTATGTGTTCTCACTGTTCAACACCCTTGGGGATGGGGGTGGCTAGGGAAGGGATAGCAGGGGGTGGCGGGATTGGGGAGGGCTAACAGGAGAAATGCCTAATGTAGATGATGGGGGGATGGATGCAGCAAACCACCATGGCATGTGTATACGTATGTAACAAATCTGCACGTTCTGCACACGTAACCCAGAACTTAAATTATAACTAAAAAACAAAAAAAGAAAAAAAACACGAATCTGAGCATGCCAGCCTCTGCCAAAACCATCGAATGGCTGTCCTTTGTTCTCAAGATAATCCTACCTGCTACCAGGGGCGAGAAAGCCCTCTGAGGCTGGGCCCTGTACTCCTTCCCAGCTACACGCTCCAGTCACAGAGACGGGCCCTCGTTTCCTGGCTCACATATACAAGGGCCTCTGCACTGCCTGCCAGGTACTCTCCCAGCACCAGCTCTGTAGGGTTGGGGCTGATAGTTTTCTGTCTCCCATACTAGAGTCTGATGTTCTGAAGGGTAGGAGCCTCATCTGTTCAGGGCTGTGGCTTTAACTCACTCAGTTACTGGAAAGCTAGGAATTGTTACCCTAACATATCCTGAATGTTCACCAGTTTTTATTCATTCATCCAGCTGATATTGGCCCGATTCCTGGTTTTCCAGTAACTGAATGATCCCCAGCTCTGTTCCTTACAGTCGTGTTGACTGATCCTTCAGCTTTTGTTCTGAGCTCCAGTCCTGCTCTAGGTTCTGAGCCAGTTCTGACTAAAACAAGGAGCGCAGTTTCCCAAGAACCACAACCATCTGAACAACTGAGAAAAAAATTCTCAGTTTTGGAGACTAGTAAAGACTGATGAGTTCCAACATGTCTCCCTTCCCCTCCTACCCCTACTTGCTGACAATCAAAGCAGGTGCCAAAAGCCTTGGGGACCCCTGTTGTCTTCCCATAGCATCACTGCTTGCTTACTGGCTCGCAGGTCAACCAGCCCTTGGCCTGGGTCTCGTTCTTTGTGGCTGCCCAACTTTTTCTGCACAGCAGAAAAAGGAGGCTGGCAGAAGCCTGGCACTTCTGCCAGCCTCCTTCCTGGTGGCTGGGTCTTGATCCCCCTCCCTTTTATAGCATAGGGCTTCCTGTCTGTCCCCACTTACAGACAAACAGAAGACAATGGTGTAGTGAGGCACAGGTATCTTTGTGCCTCAGCAGAGGCATCCCCATCTGCCAGCTGGTCACAGAAAAAGTCATAATCCCTAGCACAGTCTCCAATCTGAATTTTCCTACTGTTTCTTGGAAACACCCTGCTCCGCCCCAGTCAGTGGTATGCTGAAGCAGGCTTGTTCTGGATCCAGAGAACTCTGTGTGCATTTTTCCCCAACTCTGCATTCAGTGATGACGTGTTGGAAGCTTAACAATGTACAAGGTAGTAGTATTTACACTGTGGAAAGTGGCAAACACTACAAATCAAAATTTTCTTTTCCCCGTGAGAGCGAGTTGAACGTTGGCTAGCATGCCACTGATCACAGACCAGCCCTCTTGCTTTGGCTTTTTTTTGTTTGTTTGTTTGTTGTTGTTGTTGTTGTTGTATTATGAAGTTGTCCCTATTTGAATGCTCACCCCTGTTGCTTTGGCTTTTTAACCCATCACATTCCCACTGGACAAATGCCCTCCGTAATAGAACTAAAGCCCTGTTTCTCATAACACGCTCCCTTCTTGAAGCAGATATTTCGGTTTGTATTCTTTGTTCTGTTGATCTACTCACCCATCTCACTTCCCAGTAATAACAAAAACAATGACAGCAATCACAGTAGGTAGTGTCTGTCGGTGCTGAGTCCTGTCCAGGCGCAGGACTGAGCCCCTCGCATATGCCTCTCACTGAATTTCATCCACAGCACTATGAGGCTGGGACCGTTGCACTCATCTGACTGAGGAGAAAGTGCAGTTTTGGAGCTTTGTCCATGGGCAGCTGGTGCTGGTATCAGAATCCACACTAACTTAGCCACACTACCTCCACATCATAGTCACACTGGGTCGCTTGCCCCACTTATTCTTGGGACCTCTCTCCAAGGCGACAATCATATCTTCGTGCATGTCCAGCAACAGTTGCTGTGGTAATATGTTCATCCACGTAGCAATGGCATGAGAGGAGTTAACTGATAATGCCTTCTGGCATATTTTCAATTCCCCAATCACCCCCAGCATTGTCCTGGTCATAAGGCATGGCGCTGGCTTTCCCTGTTCCTACCCTACAGCTCTGAATGCCAACCAGCCTCTGTGTCCGCCCCGAGGTCCACTTGCTGCTATGTACTACCTGCTGGAACGTAGCGGGCCACAGCTGTCAAAACTACTTCTCTGAACCTAGCTCTGGAAATCAGAAGCACCCACCATTCATTAGAAGTCCCCTGCAGTAGGTACTGAGGTACCTCATTTATTCCTCCTAGCGTCTCTCTGAATCAGCATTATCTCTGATGGACAGTGGAACTGGAAGGCAGAAAGTTAGTAAGGGGCTGAGCCGGATTTTAGCCCGGCATCCTGATGACAGGTTTGGCATTCTTTCTGCAACACCAAAGGTCCTGAGTGTGAGGCAGAAGGCAGGTGTCTAAGCAGCCAGGGAAGCCAGCTCACACTGTGTGTCCTGGCACCTGCCCCAGAGCACCAAGATCTGCCCTGGTGGTTCTCACCTGGACTCCTAGGCTAAGCTACGGCCCCTCCTGTGTTGGGGGAGCCTGTCTAAAGTGCGAAACCCTCTGTACCACAGTCTTCCCATCCCTCCAAAGGCAGCCTCTACAGAGGGAAAAGCAAGTTCTTTAACTATGTTTTAAGGTGGCTGCCAAGAGTAGCTCAGAGCACTTACAGAATCATATCCATTCCTTCTGGGTAGTTTTGGAACACCTGGTTTGAGAGGACCTTTCAGACAGTGAGAAATTATTGTCATGGAGTCTGGACTGGGACTCTGCTGAGAAGATGTAGAACTTTCTAAAAATTTGTAAGAATTTTCCCAGATTTTGAAAATTCTTCAGCAGTTCCTTTTGCTACTGTTTCTTCTGGTTCTCATTCCTTTGTTTCTCTCTTCCTTGCCTTCCTGTGGCTTAAACATGTTTTGAGAGCCCATCCTAATTTACTCATAGGGTTTTTGTAGTGATTGCTCTTGGTATTATAACATGTATCTGTCCCTTATCACAGACTATTGTGTGTACATTTTTCCACTTCAAGTGAATTATGGACACCTTATTTTCATTTAGGTTCCTTTGCCTTTCCCACTTTTCCATACAATTGTCTTGAATGTCACATGGTGTTATAATTTTCAGTCACCAAATATGATTTATAAAACTCATGAGAGGAGAGAAAGTCTATCGTATGCACCCACATTTTTACTCTTTCCATTGCTACTTCTTCCTTCCTTCCTTTCTTCTTCCTTCTTGAGGACATTATAAGCCTTTTCGATTCTTTCCTTACCCACTAATTCCTAAGTGCTCCCTTGCTGGGGCTGCTCTGATCCAAGTTTCCATCTTTTACCATTTCCTCCCTGAGGAAGTTCTTTAGCTACTTTTAAAAAATATATCTGCTGGCTGGGCATGGTGACTGATGCCTATAATCCCAGCACTTTGGGAGGCTGAGGTGGGGGGATCACCTGCGGTCAGGATGGCCAATATGGTGAAATGCTGTATCTACTAAAAATACAAAAATTAGCCAGGTGCAGTGGTGAGCTCCTGTAATCCCAGCTACTTGGGATGCTGAGGCAGGAGAATCACTTGAGCCCAGGAGGCAGAGCCTGCAGTGAGCTGAGATTGTGCCACTGCACTCCAGCCTGGGCAACAGAGCAAGACTCCATCTCAAAAAAAAAATATATATATATATATACACACATATATATATAAATATATATATTTTATATATATTTTAGGTATATTTAATATATATGCCAATGACAAACTTTTAGTTTTCCTTCTTCTGAGAATGTCTTGATTTCTCTTTTGTTCCTGAAGGAATGTTCCCCCAGATGAGGAATTCACAGTTGATCATGCTTTTCTTTCAGCACTTAAAAAATATCATTCCACTTTCTTATGGCCTCCATGGTTTGAGATAAAGAACTTTGCTGTCACCCTCACTGATCTTTCCCTGTAAGTAATACATTGTTTCCATGTGCTTTTAATTTTTTTCTTTAGTTTTTAGACATTTATTATTATTTGTCTGGTATAGATCTGAATGCATATGGTTTTCTATGTTGTGTACCAAGTCTGGTATCTAGGGAGTCTAAAAGGCAGGGACTCTTTTCTGATAAGTCAATATTCTTCTCCTCTTTGCCTCTTACCACCTATACTATGCTTTACTATTAGAGAAGATGAAAATTAAGATGAAGAGAAGGAGGAGGAATAAGGAAGGAAGCAATCTTAGCCACACAGGGCCTCTAGGACTGTGTTTCTTTCCTTCTGGCCTCCAAGAGTGACAAATCTGCCTTTGCCTAACCAGCTCCCCCCTCCTTCAAGAGGAATTATAATGCCACATCTGTCATCCCTATTGTCTGAATGAAGATCCACTCACAGCACTGGACCTTTTCAGCGTTCCCTGAATGGAATCACACAATAATCTCTTTGCTCCTTTTCTAGGCCATGAGCTCTACAGACATGGAGTTATGTCTGTTCTGTTCACGCCTGACTCCCTAATGCTGGAACCCAGGACACAGCAGCCTCTCATGTAAATAGGTGTTGAACGAATGACTACATTCCTGTGAGCTCCCTAATGAGCTAGCAAGAGATTTTGTTTTCTAATCTTGGCTAAACTCAAATGTCTATTAAATGTAAGGTAATGCTCAGCTTCTTTAAATTGGGGTCCCCACTCGAATGATCCAATATTATTCTGGACTATTTTTTGGGTAGAAGCCTTGATTTTAATCTGATTTTATCTTATTAAGTGTCTTATTATAGAAAGTTATGGGACCATTTCCCAAAATTTATCTGCAAAAGAAATGCAGTTGACTTCCTGACCATCAAAATGAAAAATTTATCCATTACACATGCCATTTCCTTCATGATTAGGAGGCCAGTTTCAAGATGGTGAAAAAGTTTCTGTTTTTGTTTTTCCTCAGCCATTGTAATTAGCAATAAGATTTATGCTTTAAATAATCTGTTAACTAGGCTCTAATTAGAATTGTAAAGTTCCTGAGTTCTATGCCTAATGATCACAGGAAAAGCACACAGAACACTAAATGCTAGAGAGATGAATTGTGATATCTGGCCCAGAAAACAAATAATCCTGGAGTTCATCATTTTGGGTAATTAAATATAAATTGACCAAGCCATTAATGAAAAACAGTAGATTAAAAAAAAACAGATGTGTGAAATTTTGAATGTGATCAACTGAATGTAGACTTCTCAGTCTGACAGGGAGCATGGATTTCAGCCACCAGCTCCTGCAGTGGTGAGGTTCATAAATGCCAGGCTGATTTCATATCTGGGATCTTGCGAGTAATGCTGTGATGAACATGAGAGTGCAGGTATCTCTTTGACATACCAATTTCAAATCCCTTGGATATATATCCAGACGTAGAATTGCTTGATCACATGGTAGTTCTATTTTTAGTTTTTTGAGGAACCTCCATATAATTTTCCATAATGGCTATACTAAATTACATTCCTACCAACAGTGTACAAGGGTTCTCTTTCCTTCACATCTTTGCCAATACTTGTTTTCTTTTGTCTTTTTGATAATGGCCATTTGATAAAGAAAATGTGATACATATACATAATGAATGCTATTCAGCCTTAAAAAAGAAGAAAATTCTGTCATTTGCAACAACATGGATGATCCTGGAGGACATCATGCTAAGTGAAAGAAGTCAGCACAGAAAGACAAATACTACATGACCTTGCTCAAATGTGGAACAAAAACAGTAGAACTCAGAGAAGCAGAGAGCAGAAGCAGAGATGTTGGTCAAAGGGTACACAGTTTCAGTTAGACAGAGGGAATACATTTTTGAGATCTATTACACAACATGTTGACTATGGCTAATAATATGTATTTCAAAATTTCTAAGAGAATAAATTTCAAATGTTCTAACCACAAAAAAACGGTAAGTATATGAGGTGATATACTAATTAGCTTCATTTAATTATTTTTCATTGTGTAAATATGTCATAATATCATATTGTTAGGTTGCCTCTAAAAGTAATGGCGAAAACCACATAGGATAGATTATATAGCAGATTAAACACAACTTGACAAAGAATTAGTAAAATGAAGGACAGATGCAAATAAATGTTCCAAAATGCAATGCAGAGAGCCAAAGTGAAAAAGAAATATATAGCAATTCTGAACTTGTAGGTACCTAATAACTTGACCTCAAAATGTATAAAGCATAAACAGACAAAATTGCAAAGAAAAATAGACAAATCTACTATCGTGGTAGATTTTGAAATGCATCTGTTAGTAATTGATATAACAAGCAGGCAAAAAATGAGCAAGACTATAGAAGATTTGAGTAGCACAATAGCAAGCTTGATATAAAGATCATACATAAGACACTGTACTCAAAAATTCATGAATATATACTCTCTTCAAGCACCTGTAAAATACTTAGGAAAGCTGACCATAAAATGGGCAGGTAAGTCTAAATAAATTTCAAACGAGTGGTATCATACAGGAACGTTCTCTAAGCACAATGCAATTAAGTTTGAAATCAGTAACAAAAAGACAATTAGAGAAACCTCATATTTTGTTAATTTAAAAATGTGTTTTTAGATAACACATGGGTCAAAGAAAAAAACCAAACTGGAAATTCAGAATACTGAGAATTGAATGATGATAAAATGACTATACATCTAGTTACTATTATATATACAGAACCATTTAGTGAGAAAAAAAGAAAGACTGAAAATAAATAAGCAAGGTCTCTATCATCAGAAACTAGACAAAGAAGAGTAGAAAAAGCCCAAAGAAAGTAGATGGAAGAAAAAAAAAAAAGAAGTTAGAACAGAAAACAAATATTCAGTAGAGAAAATCTAACAAGTCAGACATTGGTTTTTGTAAAGTAAAAAAAAGATAACACCCATCTTAAAAAAGAAACAAAGGGCGGAGAGATCCAAGATGGCCGATTAACAACAGCTCAGGATTGTAGCTCCCAGTGAAAGCACAGAGAGCGAGTGGACTCCACAATTTCAGACGAATTTCTGTTGCCCACAAACTGGGAGATTCCCAGTGGAGGAGCCAC